>JAJJWN010000170.1:0-70239 GCA_021655885.1 Fusarium abutilonis | reverse complement strand
CACTTGCTTACACCAGCCTTATTTTATTTTTTGCAATCTTTTTTTTTTGGCGCCGAAGGATGAGAAGAGGGGGTAAGAGGAACACGTCAGATACGCATCACGGCCTGATGTCGTGTCTGCAGGAACAAGGAACAAAGGTCGTGCCCCTGGTCGGGATGTAACATAACGTTAGGAACTTGGAGCAGCTCCGTCCGGATCCAATGGCACTATTTCCGTTAGGGCCGTTCAGTTTCGCGCTTTGATGTTGATGTTGTGCTGAACGATTGTAGAGTTCAACTAAAGGGGCTGTTGGGCAAACTCTGATATTTTATCGAGGGATAGATATGTCACAATGGCTTGGAAACAAACAGATCAAGGTGGAAACTGATCGATTGAGTTGTGACCGATCATTGAGTGATTGATCAATTCGACTGGGGATCACCACCGCCCCCTGCTATCCTTATCTCACAACTCTAATCCACCAACTCTTGCCCTTGAAGGAGTTTCCTTTATGCAACTGAAGTGCATCATGTTGGTAAGCAATACTCCTTGTGTGGGAGTCTCACTCCTGTCTGTACAACGTTGGAATATGTATACGTCCTACAACTAAGGGAGGCTTGATGGCTTCTCGGCGCCTTGTACACCTCTAAATCCGATCCTCCCACCAGCTGGCCCGTGCTCCCGGAAAAGATCGACTAAGAAAGAGTCCACCATGGAAGGATTCTTGACAGCTGACAAGGGTGACACCTGTAAGGAGTTTCGAAGGATTGAAACAGAAATCCGGATCATCCGAGCGATGAACCCAGAGTAGATTGATCAGACAGAAATAAAATAAACAGATTAATAAACACCATGGCAAGCGGCAAAATGCTGCAGCACGGGACGCGTGGCGCCAACGAGGACCCTGGCGAGATATCGGAAGCCTGTTAAGCGATTTTTTCGCCAAGATCAGACAGTTTTCTTCCCGCCCAAATCCATTTCAATTGCCGCACACGCCCCAAGAGAAACCGCAAGTTGCTGGCCGACACGAGAAACGGGCGTCCGGCTAAGGCTTGCGACTGGAATGAAGCTCTGGAATGCGGGTTGCGGGTTGCGGGAGAAATCTGTATGTTTGACGCCAGCCCGACCACTAAGATGAGCTATTATAGTTAATATAACTTTGAATTGTGGAAGATATATTCGTGTAAGCCGGGTGGCCTTTGGAGCACCTTGGTCGTTGAGTTATCACCTAATGCACAGTCAAGTTTGCGACAAGTCGGTAGGATGCAGATGTAGTGTCTCCGCCTGTCATCAAGTACAGTATACTTGGATCCAACGTTGACTGAGTAACTTATAGTGGCTTATGCCGTGACATGTGGACGGGAACTTTGCGTAACTAATCGTGACATAGCCTTCGGTCTGGACTATCCCAGCCCAAGGCGTGGCATTCTTCTTCAATGCGTCGTAACATCATCCATCTACTGCTTTTCTTCCTCCTTGGCAGGCTCTGCTGCAGGAGTTGCTTCGCTCTCTTTCGTTTCTTCCTCCTTCTCAGCTGCAGATGTCTCTGTGGCTGGCTCCACTGTCTTGACCTGCTTGGACTTGATGATCTTCTGCAGATACTCTCCCGTGTCTCCGAACCCGCCCAGTTTTCCGAGTTTTGCTGTCAGGAACTCAATGTCGTTATACATACTAAGACGGTTGTTAGTCGATGGTCTAGGGAAAGGATCAGCACTACATACCTCTTCAGACCAGTTTCAGTCTTTGGGTCTGCGTCTCTAAAACTTGATCCAAGCTGGTCCCTATAACTGGAAAACACAGGAAGCATGATCATCTGGATTGACGTCTCAGGGAGATGCTTAGTCAAAACACGATGTAGAGTTGTCGTCTCCTTTGCCAAAGTCTCCATATATGGATGGGGGCCCCTGCCCCCGTTTGCCTCCCAGTCGATCGATTTCATTGTTCGTGAATGAATAGCTGCTCGTCCACTCATAATCTCGACCAGCTTCTGATGAATACTGTCTTGGTGCTCTTGCAGTAGTCGTCGAACCTTGTCAAACTCGCCCATGAGATTCGACACACTTGCTCCAGTTCCAGCATGACGTCGCACAAATTCTCTAACATGTGGGATGAGCGTAGCTGTGAAGGAGAGCGCCTGAGATGCCAAAGCCAAATGCTTAGTCGTGATATTCTTGAGACCAGCCGATCGTGTGGCTCCAGCACCAAGAATGAGCTGCGTGCATCTCGAGTTGAAGAGCTGAAGGTACGCAATTAATGAAGTTGCAATGTCGATAGTCATGGATGGTATTCCATTGATAAGGTGTGAAAATTTTGCAATTCCATCCAGACATAGTATTGCCGATTTGGGGAGCATGAAAGTCTCCGAATCGATCGTGGCTGTTCTCGTCTTCTCCTTGCCAGTGCCGTTCGTCTCTATAGTCTTTTCTTCACCTGGTCCCTCCAGCTCAGAATTTGGTATCCAAATCTTGGTGCTGTCGGTCCATTCGTGGGGATCGTGGGTACTGCTCCCCAAGATCGTGTTCAGCAGAGTCATGTTCTTTTCGGTAAAGTCTTTAGCGTTCCACTGATCGGATTCCATTCCCTGAGCCAGCTTCTGCATCTCGGTGTCGCGATTCCTTTGCACAAAGTCTTTGATGTGTCCATTAACCACATTCTTGAGAGATGTGCCGCTTCGGCCGGATATCGACTCGCATTCGTTAGCAAAATAGAGGTTGAGTGTGAAATAGCGCAAGAAGAGAGTCATGGGCAACTGGGCAGTTTGTTCTGTCCGGACCTTTAGAACCTTGACAATTTTCTCGATAGCCACATCAACGGCTTGTCCAAGAAGGTTTGTAATGTCGAGGCTCTTATGCAGCTCCTCCTGAACTTCAAAGGTCGTGTTGTTAAAGGGACTGGTTGGGAACCGGTCTGGTCTCGGGCTTGCGATAGGCGATTTCATAGTAGGAGACATGAGCCCTTCGCCTAGTGGGTCATCAGTGAGGGAGCTCGTGATTTCTAGCAACACTTTAACCTGTGTTGTAAGCCTCCTGAGCGTCTCTGTAACTCCAATATAAATCTTGACTAGAAGATCTTCGGCATCCTCAGCGTCCAAGGCTCGAAGATTTCGTGCCAAGATAGACGACTTCTCCTGATTTGATAGATGCTTACCACCGCTCGCAGTAGAGATCGACATCATTGACTCGTTATCATCGTCCGTGGAGCTGGGCAGGGGCCGTCGGATCAGGTTCCGGATTTCACGCAAGACGGTTTCACGATAAGCAACGGTTGCAGCAGCGATGTGTTTCGCTCTGTGTAAGCCGACCATATTGGGCAGCAACTCGGCTTTCAACTCGTTTGTGCTTGTGAGGTAGGTTGGGAAAACTGAAGGAGACTTTACGTGGCCGCTCTTGGATCGATTTGATGCGTTACTCCATCTTAGGAGGATCTCTTGAGACGAGACCGACTCAACGTGCCGTCGCAAGTCACGAATCAAAATGTTCTGGAAGTTGGTCTCGTACGCCTTTCCGATGCGTGATCGCAGAATGGCAAGGTCAGCGTTGACGCCTTGTAGGGCCGAAGTTGATCGCAAATCCCGTAATTGAATTTCCGGTTGACCTTCAGCAGCCGCATCTCTTTCACCACCAATGAGTTTCTCGAGCGAATCGATGCTTGCGAGAGCTTTATCAATCTCGCCTTGGTCAACCAGCGTCTCACAGCTTGCAACCCCATCAGCGATTTGCTTCAGCTGAAGCACGGCATCATTGAGCTGGCGCAGGTTTTCTTGACGTCTCCGCTGATGGACAATCTGTAGGCCCTTGGTGGCTATCTCCTCATCAAGTGCTTCAAGCTCTTTTCTTAGTGTCTTGATCCTTTCAACAGACTCAGCCGCCTCCGAATGCAGCTCCTTGAGCGACCCCAGTGCCGTGAAAAATGTCGTCGATGCCGCGGAAATGGAATTTATGAGATGGACCTCGATAGTATCCATGTACCAGGAAAGCTTTTCCTGGAGAATTGCATTCGTAGCGAGCGCTTTCCGCGGTGCAGCAGCGCTGCCGTTGAGGGCACCTTTACCGTCCTCGGCGTTGGCAGGCCGGATGACCTCGGATCGTTCGCTTACAATGTCAAATGTTCGGGGATTCTCAAGATGAAACTCGTCGTCAAAGTATACAGTCGGAATTGTCGATAGAGGAGGTGGGCCATGTGTGGACCTTCGGATGAAGCCAGCACTTGGTCTTCTAACTGGGCTATGGCCGTCGTTGGAGTTCATGGATGAAAGAGATGCTGTCGAGCCCTTGCGAGTGGGACGAGACTTTGGGACTGGTCGCAGATATCCATCACTGCTTGATTCGGTCGGGGTGTCTTGTCGACTGGATCGCTGTTCTTTGTTGGCCTCTTCGTCGCTCTCCTTTAACCTCTGTAGTTGCTCGTATAGTGTACCGATTTGCGACAAGTATGGTTTAAACTCTTCGACGTCGACCTTTGTGATATTTGTAAGGGTGACGGGAGGAATATCTCGAGCTGTAGGAGGCTTGTGTGCGGTCGAAGCTGGGGCCGAAGTGTGAGGCTGGAGACCAGTTCGTACAATTGGAGGCTGGAGAAGGGTTGAGATAGCTGCCAATGGTCAACCAATGCCATAGAAGCATGTAAGATAGCCAAACAAACCATTTTGGCTTGCTTCATATACTGAAGCTTCCAAGCTGCTAGGAGCACTGTCAAGCACGCCTCCTACTGAGTGAATAGAGCTCGCTATAGAGCCACGTCGTGATGACGGGTGGGGATGCATTTGGGCATGTCTATGGCCGCTGCTGCTACCCGAGGTTAGCTTGTATGTAATCGCATAAGAAAGAAAAAAGCCAGTACCTATGGAAAGGAAGCTCTCCGCGACCTATAGGTGAGAGAGTCGAGAGGTTATCGGCAGATTTGGTAGCGCTGGGGGAAGTGGGAGAGAACATGATCAAAGAAGCACTGGATGAACTAGAACGAGCGGCTCGACTGGTGAGGGTGATGTAGGTCGTGTAAGGTATTATTAGAGTATCATTTCTGAAAGGACCTGGTGTGAACTGAAAATATGCGCTGTCAAACGTAGATTATAGACAAGACGTGAAACAAGAATTAAGTAAGATTAAAAGAATAAGGAATCAAGAATGCGCCGTCATCACCAAAGCCCTTGTCCATCTAGACACCTTGTAAGCAACGGGCGGATAACATAACACCAGCGCAGCTTCCCCCCTAATTAATGCTAAATCCGATAACATGCTTGGCGCTGGCACGTGATGATAAGACTGGAGCATCCTGTGCTATGCCTAAATTGTATCACTGACTACAGCGCTGCAAGCACTATATCTACGCGTCGTGTCTCTTTCTCAGGGGTCCACTCGCGTTATCGCGTAAATTGCGTTAGTGATAGTTACCCTTCCAACTTGCAGCGCGAGCCCCTCCATTACTCCACAAACAATATCTCCAAACTCCCTGTAAACTCTTTGACGACCAAGAAGAGACACACAGAGAGAGAGTATCAACATATCACACACGGATCACAATGGATCGCGGATCAATCTACTCTGCGCACGTCTACGAGCCGACTTTCGGTGAGAATGGCGATACACGGCTGCAACTTCAAACTCAACTCGAAACCTTTATCCTCGACTTTCGACTCGACAACAACTTTGTCTACAGGTTTGCGCCAAGTATCATGCTTTGCACACTGTAAATACTGACCCTTCCAAAGAGATCAACTACGAGAAAATGCACTTCTCAAGAGATACTACTGCGATGTTAACATCAATGACTTGATCAGCTTCAATGAGGAGCTGGCGCATCGGTTGGCATCTGAGCCTGCTGAGATCATTCCTTTAGTAAGGACCATACAAAACCACATTCTCGCAATCTCTAACAAACTATAGTTCGAGAATGCATTAAAAAAGTGCACTCACCGCATCGTATTTCCTCACGAGCCCAAAGTCGAAATCCCCGAGCACCAACTGCTTCTTCACTCAAACGCCGAGGACGTTTCGATCCGTAACCTCGACTCCATGACCATTGCACGACTGGTACGAGTACCGGGTATTGTTATTGGTGCCTCGGTCATGTCCTCAAAAGCAACAGAACTTCACATCCAATGCCGCAATTGTGGACACACACAAAACATTCCTATCTTGGGTGGTTTCACTGGTGTTACTCTACCCCGACAATGCGGTCGTAGCCGAGTTCCTAACGACCCAACACCAAAGTGTCCCTTGGACCCCTACTTTGTTGCCCACGAGAAGTCCCGCTTTGTCGACCAGCAGATTATCAAACTTCAGGAAGCGCCCGATCAAGTACCCGTCGGTGAACTACCTAGGCACGTTCTCATCTCAGCCGATCGATATCTGACGAACCGCGTCGTTCCTGGATCGAGATGCACAGTAATGGGTATCTTCTCCATTTACCAGAATAAGGCGTCCAAGAATTCGTCCAATGGTGGCGCTGTGGCCATCCGTACCCCTTATCTAAGGGCAGTTGGAATCCAGACAGATATCGACCAAGCAGCCAAGGGCAATGCAACCTTTTCGGAAGAAGAGGAGCAGGAATTCTTGGAGCTGAGTAGACGGCCAGACATTTACAACCTCATGGCCGACTGCATCGCCCCGTCTATTTACGGAAATCGAGATATCAAGAAGGCAATTTTATGCCTGCTATTAGGCGGCTCAAAGAAGATCCTCCCCGACGGAATGAAGCTAAGAGGTGATATCAACGTATTGCTTCTTGGTGATCCCGGTACAGCCAAGTCTCAACTTCTCAAGTTTGTCGAAAAGGCAGCTCCTATCTCCATCTACACCTCCGGAAAGGGTTCATCCGCTGCAGGTCTAACAGCATCAGTTCAACGTGACCAGTCTACTCGCGAGTTTTATCTTGAGGGTGGTGCTATGGTTCTGGCTGACGGCGGCGTGGTGTGTATTGATGAGTTCGACAAGATGCGTGACGAGGATCGGGTCGCCATTCACGAAGCCATGGAACAGCAAACCATCTCTATTGCCAAGGCCGGTATCACCACCATTCTTAATGCCCGAACATCAGTCCTGGCTGCTGCCAATCCCATCTTTGGTCGATACGATGACATGAAAACTCCTGGAGAGAACATCGACTTCCAGACCACTATCCTTTCACGTTTCGACATGATTTTCATTGTCAAGGATGAGCACAGCCGTGAGAAGGATGAGACAATGGCCAAGCACGTTCTTGGTATTCAGATGAACGGTCGAGGTGCTGACGAGATGGCTGAGTCTGAGATCCCTATCGAAAAAATGCGAAGATACATCACGTACTGCAAGACGTGAGTTGTTCGACTATACCCTCTAGTTCTCTTCTTTATGCTAACCCTGTCTATAGGCGCTGTGCTCCCAGACTCAGTCCTGAAGCCGCTGAGAAACTATCCTCCCACTTTGTCTCCATCCGCCGTCAAGTCCACGCTGCTGAAATGGAAGCGAATACTCGTTCTAGCATTCCCATCACCGTTCGTCAGCTCGAGGCTATCGTGCGTATTACCGAGTCTCTCGCCAAGCTCACCCTCTCTCCCATCGCGACTGAGGCCCACGTTGACGAGGCCATTCGGCTATTCCTCTGCTCCACTATGGACGCTGTCAACCAAGGCAGCAATCAGGGCAGCCGCGAGCTGAATGATGAGGTCAACCGCCTCGAGGCCGAGCTGAAGCGCCGTCTGCCTATTGGATGGAGCACCAGTCTGTCTACACTACGGAGGGAGATGGTGGAGGGTAAGGGGTACAGCGAGCAGGCGTTGAATCGTTCTTTAATGGTTCTACAGAGGAGAGATACTATCATGTTCCGCAATCAGGGTGCGCAGGTATATAGGAATGGAGCTTGATATGGAGATGGCTCTATTGTAATATGTAAAAGGGCATGGTTGGTTGGTTTAAGTAGCTGTCTTGAGGATAGACGGGGTTAATGAGTAACGAGATGAAATCGTCACGACCGTTGTACATAGGCAGGTAATTCAAGATACCAAGAATTCATTTCTTATTACAGACGTTCCTTGATCAAGGCAGGGGCCGGTTTCGCTTCATGGCTTGTACGCGTGTTGTCTTAGACATTAGTTATCGATTGTAACAATTCAAGTGTCCTTCAGTTGTTGCCCACATAACAGGTACTAGAAACCAGTTTACAAGTTAGCAGGGCAACTCAACTGGCGAATATAAAAAATCAAAGCCTCGTGCGATAGAAGAGGTCCAGGAAACTGGAAATTGATGCTCTGCCTTAAACCAGGAAGAGACTATCCGCATATATCGGGCATGTGTATGCTGCTAAATAGGTTGGCTTTGTTAATCTCTTGTCGCCGAAAACAAATTTCAAGGCACGTTATCTATAGTTCCGAAACAAAACAACAGAGCTATGTTTCTGGCCCTGTTTGGGGCAACCTAGGTGAACATTGATCCATTACCTACAAGCTTCTAGTTTTGTCGAAATTATATCTTAACTAAATAAGAGCAGTTGTTGAGATTTTACTGGCATCAAAACACCTACCTGGGTGGGTAATTGCTTCACTAGAGCCTAATATTCATGTAGATATGCATTCAACTTAAGCATCTGGAGAATGTACAGAAACTATTATATATCTTGCATATCCTTAAGAGTTACTACAAATAACTCCAAAGTAACATGAAACAAATAACTAGGGAATTTACTAAAAGCAAGTAGACAGGGCCATGTGTGTCCCATCTGCCGTCTCTCTTATATCAACTTCATTGACGCCATGCCCCCTAACTTTCACTCTAGATGCTCGACGCATAAAAATGGATTGCCTGGCCAGGGTACAGCATTATTTACTCAATTCAGATGTTATGGTAGGCTGCTATACTGTACTATCTCCACCATATGTGCTCACCAATATCCTTCTATAGTGGCATATAGTTCCGGCCAGGCATACATGTAAGCGCCGGCTACAATAACGTCCGCGCGGTTCTCCGAATGCCGAAGGGGCCGGCCAACAGATGCCAGTATTACAACTCGTCATTATCCATGTATGCAGTGGTCTTGATTAGGATTTGGCCCCCAAAAAGTAGAATCACTAGCCCGATTACACTTTGAAACTCAAGGGTCCTAGCTCAATAAGGCTCTACAACTCGGCCAAGCAGGCTGTGCCATGACATGCACATCATTTGCCAAGCTTGCAGGACGAATGATATGAACGATGCGGTAGACCTAACCCCAGAAGCTCTGTGCTTCAGTCTCCATAAAGGAAAGACGGCCTGCTGCCCACGGGCCGGACCGCTCTGTCAAAGGAGCTACAAGGAGAGTACATCCCGTATACCTGGTGAGTCTCAAGATAGTGTCTTGGGAATGCATATGCCATTTTATCAATCATTGGGCGGAAGACTCCCCGGTCACTTGTAAGAGCGTGTTAGGCAACTAATGTTGGCGGTGCCAGTTGCCTTTGGCTTCACCGATAGAAATTCCAGGAGCTCTTGTCCACTTAGACACGACATCTTGCAAGATGAGGGTCAGCTGAGTCTCTCCCACGCTCAGATCCAACACATCTATCTTTCACCGCCCTTTGTAAAATTCTTGATAGTCTTGTATTGACGACAGCTTCAGTTCGAGAGGGGGGAATTGTCTTGCGGCGATGGCGATAAACAGGCATCAGCAGGAGGGCCTCAAAATGACTCGGGGCGATGTATCCAAAAGGGGGGATGCGCTGGCCGTTGGCTGCTCATTCTGCCATCGGAGGGTCTCGGCTAGAATTGAGCTCGCATTGTTATTCACTATTTTTTTTTTGGAGATAGCGAGCATCAATGCGGCTCATCGGAGAAGAGGGAGATGGCCAAGTCCCAAATTACGATATTGGGGGTAAGTTGTTGGTCCACGCCCTTGTCGATGGCAGGCTAACAGCATCTCCTGTGCCAGCAGGTTTGTGTGTGTATGCGGCTGACATAGACATAGAAGCCCGGAGCATCAAAGTGCCCGATGACGAGAAGGTGCAGCTGAATAACAGCGAAGATAATGCCGTGAGTCCAATTATTTGGGCCCTCCGTCGCATTCCTTAGGAGGGTGGTTAGATTGTGGTATATGATCATGGCACGTCCCTTTCTAGAAGTATATCCCACGTTCAACTTCAGGAGGCCTGCTAGATTCAACTAACAAAAGTTGGAAACCTGATAGTTTGTCGGAAATTGCGGAATCAGAAAGGTGATATCGACTAATGCCGAAAAGCATTGAGATGGCATAATTGCTTCAACCTAAGGTCGAAGAATTCGTATAAATCTGCAAGTGATAGCTTAGAACGTTGTAACTCCTGGTATCTATGCCGCCAGTAAGTTATCCCTGCATCGTTCTCGGTTTTCGATCGAACACTCTCCCTGGGTATGGTCCAAGCTGGTTGATTGCTGGAGATCCTCTCTTAGGAGCCCAGTTCAAGAACAGTGTGCTGCGCTTAGTACCTCGGCAATCCGAGTGAACCCCCACAACCAGAGAAGCAAAAACAGAAGCATGGGGGTAAAGATAGGGGTGGGTATCTCAGTGCAGGCAAAGATTTGTCATCAGACGTGATGGTTTCCAAGAGCTCGGTTTCCCAACAACTCAGAGAGCCTCGGAAGGAGTTTACCATGATTGGCCAGTCCCCTCTGTACAACTAACCCACCAGCCTAAGGGTTCGAAACTATGACAAGTATCGAATTCAAGCCTAAACAGGCAGCGGGAAAGGAACAAAGACGAACAAAGGCGCTGGTACCGTACTCAGGCTAAATCCATTCAAGACCCACTGAACCACCGTTGAACCACAATACGGGGTAGGGCCGGGATGGACTAGAGACTGGGCCTATTCGCGATCTTTATAATAGGCAGCTCAACACCTCAGGTATCCGAGTAGGTACCTAGGTAGATAGGTGCTGCAAGGCTAGAGACGGACTCTAGGTTCACGAAAAGTCGGATTCTGTATCAGCAGAGGGGATGTCTGGCAGCTTCTGTCAGTATATTTCTTTCATTTGCCAAGTCGGGCTTGCGACAAACCATCTTTGGCCGTCAGCTGCTCGTTGTGCCATCGATCAGGTATCTTGGTGCCCATTATTGTTCCTGGTATTGTGCTGACAACGTGTCGACAGATTGGTGGTGCTCAATGAGTATTGAGGGATATGGGGATATTGATGGCCAGTTCCGTTGCCCTATTACTTCTCAGCTCTTGAAGATCTGTGACAGGCTCGAACAACGCCCAGATGCCATTGGGTCATAATAGGATCGGGCTTTGTATGTCTGGTGGTGTTTATCGCTGCTCGAAGTTCTCTTGAAGCTGTGTGGTAATTGGGTGTCGCTTAAGTAAGGGCATCAGACTCGTCACCAAGGAGAAAGAAACTGGCGTCAAAATCCCGGCATCTTCTTCACCGTTATTCTTGGTCTTCTTGTCACGACTGATCAAGACAATGAGTTGTTGTCAAAGATCGAGTCCTTTCAAGCGTGGGGAGAATTGAATAGCGGTGAGAGTGACAAGGGTGAAAGGTGAGACGGGGTGTACCTGGACAAGGGAGGCACTTACCTTGGAAATGGAAGTTGCTCTCCACTGCTTCCATTTGGACTACCTATTCAGGCAATTTCCAAGGCTCAAATCAGGCCAGCTGCGAACGATATGGCAAGCAACTCACCAATCTTTTCTTTTATAAGTCAACCGACTGCGGCCTTGTAGGTTGGCCGGATATGTTCCCAGCCACATGAGAACATCAGGCTTGGGAAACGAGTAACACTGACTGACACTAATTGCTTTAACTAGGTAGGTACCAATCTGGCTCTTGGCTGCTTGCTGATAATGGTTCAGTCCAGGCTTCATCTTGCGCTGCTATGGAAGCGCCTATTCAAGCAAGGCCTTGGGGATTTCTGTGATAACAATTTCTTGGATGTTGAACTGAAGAAGTCTAAGCTTCCCCAACAATACATGGTACAGGCCATGATCATCCATGTTTCTTCGGAGATATCCCTGGCAACCTCGACGTTCAGCGTCTGGTAGTCCAGTTGCCTATTTTCTGCCTTGCGTACCAGGGTCTTGTACTGGCGGCCAGTGGTCAGCCTGCGAGTTGCCCAGAGTTACAGCATCAGATTACCTGGCGTTCAAGCAATTTGGGCTCTATGCACACAAACGGGGTCAAATTTCCCGGAATACTGAGATGCCAGCCAGTGTGACGAAGACGATCAAGAGCCGCAGAACGTCGACGAAGCTATACACTTGAGGTTGAAGTGGACAAGGGGAAATTGAGCATGACCAGCCACACCACCGACAAAGTGGAGATGGCGCGAGGATGAAGGACGGAGGGAGGTCATCAGAACAAAAGGTTGTTCATGATTGGTGGCGATATAGCTCGTGTCAGACAAGATTGGCAGATGCAAATCATAGAGCCCAGATTTGACCAACGTTTCAGACCTCTTCTCGCGTCGGACTTTGGCTGGATACCGAAGTCAGTAAACATCATAATAAACACGGGCAAAGAGATGGTTCCCTCCCAATCCATTGCTCCCCATGGGTACGCATGTACGCGTTTCGATGATGATTTAGATACGTCCTGGACGAAACCCCATTGTCTGTATCCCACGCTTTGTCCCAGGAAAGCAAGAGATGATGCCAAGGTGGAATATGGTGAGCAAATGACCTCACCGCAACCATACTGTATCGCATTCATGCATAGTTACTGTAGTCTTGGAGAGTTAAGCCGTATAAGATAGTATATACTAAGGCCATACCATTGACCCTATCGAGTGTCCGCTGTTTTAGTCGTAGCCCCCGTCTATCATCTGCCTAAAGCGCACTGTTTTGACCAGCCCCTTGACTGATGACAGCAGCAGAGCCTCATGCAACCAGACAGGAACAGTCCCCCTTCCCACTCTCCGAAAGTGAATCCGACACTACTACCTCCGTTCCACCTTTGTCAAGTCACCCGTTTTGGCCTTGGTTATGGCTCTCCATCGTAAAGCACGCCCTTCCTCCTATCTCATCACTCCCATCACAGTTAGAGCCTGGAACATCACTGATTCGAGAAGCATAGTCTTACTTTCCTGGTATCTTCACCTCACTGTTACCTTTTACAAACCCACTCTCTACTTTGGAGGCATGGCAAACGCTAATCACAGCATGAGGTAGCGCTACTGGCGGCTGTTCTTGACAAAAGACGGACACAATACATGCTATACCCTTTCTATCTACTTTCAAGAAGGAGGTGAATCATCTAAAAAGACCGACGAGCATACAACTTTACCATCACCTCCATCCTTCCGTACTCTCCTGTCGATTCCAGTCGTCCGTCACGCAGAGGCGTGTTAGCCCTGTTGCATATGGTTTGGCTATGGTCTTCCATATCCGGGCCAAGTACAAGATTCACCTTGCCATTCTTGTCTGCAACACATACAACACCAAGCCAGCATCTTATTTCGGATTCATGTTCGCCACCAATACAGCGGCGTATCCCAAAGTCAGTATTGTCTGCATTTTGTGGTCTTCGTAGGAGATCTGCACCAAGATGCCAAAGACAAGCAGAGCTGCCAAGTATACACCAACAGATGCACCGGGCGTGGTGACATTCAGTGCCTGTAGCGCAACAGGTACACCAAGGAGCGTGGCCATAGCACAATTCTTCAATGCACCCAGCACCTTTGCCAGGCTCGAGATTGAGTATATGACGGCAACACTTCCATCATCTCCCTTGGTTTTCTTCTTGGCTAGCATTTGCTGATGATTTTTTAGTTATTTGTTCTTCATCAGAACTGGCTCGAACATACTAGGGCGAACTCTACTGTTGGGTATTCGACGCTATTGTGTGCAAGGCTATTCATTCGAGGCAATCCATGCAGCGTTGCCCAATCTTCGCGGGGTCGTCCTGTGAGAGCTGTTTCATCGCCACTCAGGACATATGCCAAGATGGATTGGAAGTTGCTGAAGAATTTCGCGTGGGGCTGTTCAAATTGCTCAACCTTGTAAACAAGGTCCGCCAACGTCACTACGGGTACAATCAGCCATATCATTAAAAGCGAATCGGCCGCAAGCAAAAGAATATCTTACGGTATGCAACATGCACTTGCTCGTAAGCGTTTTCTTTCTCCGTAAGCTTGTCGCTCTTGCTAATTCTGGCGCATTCGACTTCATGCCAGAGCTTGATGAGGTGAATTGCTTTTCTTAGTAACAGGTATAGTGATTGTTTGCTGAACCTCGGGGTGTTCATGTACATCACATCCTTCTGGCAAAAATTCGCAATGCTCATCAAGCCATTATCGACTCCTACTCGTTAGCTCAGCCGATCAATGGGACTCGTCGGTTGGACCAACCCATTTGTGGAAGAGAAGCCTCTACATCTACTAGCAAGCTTCAAGTCAACTTTCTTGCAATCAATAACTGGATGCACTTATTGTACCTGTGGCAGAAGATACATTCTCAGGTGTATCATGTGACGCTGCTTGGCCCCCACGACGGAAGAGGTCTGTCACAAATCTCGGTACACTTAGGCGCATGACTAGGGAAGTTTCAAAAGCCTCAAGGTTGCCCGTACTTGCTTGGATGCCGGTGTCGTGCTTTGCAGATAACCGAGAAACTAGACTCGATGCTGATGGGAATGCTAACAGTTAAATACCTTAGTAGCTCGACGGTAATGATCACTGACCGCCATCATGACACAAATTACAACTAGCCCAACACCCTTTCTTCAACTGCCAAAACGCAACGATCGCACAGCCTCAAGACTCGGTACTTTTGCCAGCCAGGCTGTTTGCACTTCAGGCTCATGCTAAGTTGATCTTTGCTGCAATTTATCGCAGCCCGACGCCCATGGATGCTTTCTCGACGAATGATTCGATCCCTCCCTCCACAGATTTGAGTTGACAATCTGCAGGCTGTTCTGCACGTCAACAGGTGGTGTCAACACGAAGTACTGGACAAGTTCCCTTGAAGTACGACCCCTGGCTTCTCTATGTACCAACGGGGAAATGGAGTTCGGGTTACCTAGGCACGGCCCGTCCACCCGTAGGTAGCTGAGTTGCCGGCAGGCCAAAGCAATGTGGACCACAGCTGTCAGGGCTACGCTGACGATTCATGGTTAGTAATATCTGATACATGTTTGACTACATACCTGTTGAACGGACCTCACCCGACGAACTCAATATCCATCATTTTTCCTCGAGGACAATCCAGGATTTGCACGCGGAACATGCAATCTTTAATTTATGTCACGTATTTAGAAAAATTCGTTCTCGACGTGAGAAGAGGAAGAGGTTTTGTATTTGACATGAATGTGCTTCGTTTATCTAAGCCTCCATCCCTGTCCAACAACAGGTAAACGACATCTATAACAACAAAGCTTCCACCACACTTAGCAACTCCTTGAGTCCGTTGTTTAACCTTGTTGCGGGCGTCAGTATATAAGCTTCACTATGTAACCAAAGGTGTAGTTCTACGGATAGTGTTCATAACTCACATTTGTCTCGAAATGCCAGGTCATCACGACTGTGTAAAGAAACCACAATGCGTTTTTTGGTTGAAAACGGTCCTCTATGCTTCAGGTTTAGAAGCTAACTTAGCCTTAGAGCCACTGCCTTCGTTTTTTGCTGCTGGCTTGGAATCTTTGGGCATTCCATTATTGTCTTTGTTGTTTGTTTCCGAGGGCTTGGTCTCCGATGGTCCTGGTTTGGATGGTTTAGGGACCTTGGGTGGACGGAATACAAATCGGTACATGGTAGGTGTCGTCGTTGTGTGAAGACAGTCGTAGCAGAGATAGTGCTGGAAGTATGACTGCTCAGAGTAGGTTATCCAGAGGACGAATTTCAAAGTTCCAATAAGAGAGTGTGGGGTGAATGAGATGTTGTGTGCTGTTGAAACTAGATCCTAGAGCTGAGCGACGCGGCTTATATAAGTTTACAAATTAAGAGAAAAAGAGAAATGACAGAACTGATGTCGCGTTCGTACCGCCTCCGTTGCCCTCAAATTCACTGTGGATGCCATCTATCGCACAAAGCGCGACTCAACACATGACGACGCAGAGCTGGCGAAGAAAAAGAAAGTAATGTTACCGGACATACGACAAGTCGATCTGTTGGAGCAGGGCATCAGACAAGCCTGGCGAGCACCATACCATGAACAGCTTCGCGGCGTGGAGGGAGGTAGCATCTTGCCCAGGGCTTCATGCAACTCGAGCCGCTACTATGAAGGCAGCCATGGAGCTAAGCAAGGAGCCGTGGACGCGTTACTTTGAAACAAGTTAGTTGCAACCAATCGTTAAATGGCCTGGCTTATATGTAAGCTCATGTTCTTCATGTAGCGCCCGCTTAACTGTATCAAAGAATATTCGTTCATCATCAGATCCAAAGCTCAACTGTTGAACTCACCTTTGCCCTCAGTCCATAGCTTCTGCTCATAGTTGTTAATGAATATCATATAATATAGTAATAGTTATATCTTTGGTGAAACTTTCAGTTCTGCTGTACCAATAGTCAATAATGATTGCTGCGATTTGCACCGACTACTGACAAACTTGGACTTCGACCCTCTGACGACGCGCTGAGACGGTTGATTTGGCATGGAAATAAAATTAGTCCAGGGTTTGATCGCCGATGGAGCGTTTCACTAAGCTCAGGTGAGCACAGGGGATGATAGATACCATTGTGGGAAGCACTGCGATGAAAATATTTGCTTCACCTTGAGAGTCCCAATCCGTCACCTTGCAGCACTTTAGGGGTCAATGCTTCAAATGGCTGAAAATAAAGACCAATTCTTGTGATCTTAGCTTTATTTGGACTCTAATTGACATTTTACTCGCCCCTTTTTCCTGCATGTATTATTGGGGTGGTTTATCGTCGAGTTCCAGCACGCTCTCTTCAACTTCATCTCCAGGCGATGCATCCAAAACGATAGATACATACTGGACTAGGTTCACGTTTCTGGGAATAATAAATCAAATGGTCTGATCATCCGTGTGCGCTGTCTGATAGACAGGGGGCCTTCAATGCAGAGTTTTCGCTTGTTATTGTGTATCATGTTCCTGTGTGAATGTAGACGGAGGGGTGGGCATCCTTGTAGAACCGAACGAACCGAGCTCGTCTAACTCGACCAGACCATGCCAGACCATACCAGACCATACGGTTAACATTGTGCTTTGACCCTGCCACCTATCTAGTGCTTACCTATCTTAGATTGGGCAGTGAGTCTGTGCTTTTAAGTGACTTGAGAGGATCGTGGAGTCGTATCTCTCCCCGTGCTATAGTTAGTACTAGTTACTACAAATCTAACTAGATCACATTGCAGTAGCCGAAAAAGAAATGTTGATTTTTCCGTCAATTTTGCTGTCTTGGATGACTTTTCTTTTCCCTTGCCATGTTCGTCATTTCTAGAACTCTTGGCTCTTCTATTACACCAATTGCACCCGTGACGTACCTGTTCCCCTTCCTCCTGCATGCACGAATGTATCCATAGTACCTAGTACCTGTTCGCAATTTACAAGACCACAAGGCGCCTGCAGGAAACCCAACCCGCCATAAAGAAACCTCAACAACACATATTCGATCCTTGCCAGCGACCCACAAGTGCCGTGGTGTCATGCAAGGGGGCCAGAGTGAGGCGGGTGTCTGGACCGAAGGGCTGGTAAGGATGCAGATTCATGGTGTCGTTCGCGTGGTGACTCAGATCCTACCTATGTATCTGTATGTACACGTACGACCTATCATTTGGCTAATATTACCAAGTGGTGGTTGCTGAGATGAGGCCCATCCTGGACATATGATTCCGGAATATGGTTGGTTCCCTGAGAGATACAGATGGTCCGGTACAAGCCTGGCGGTTCGGTTACATGCCATCCAACTCTCAATTCTATTATGATTGACTTTGTTTACATCATCATCTCTTGGCTAACTCTACACACCGCCAAAGGGCCCTGTCACTCATTTCAACATGCGACGTATCCGTATCTTAGTCAAGGTCAACCTGGAGGGCAAGGAACTTGGTCAACTTGATATTTATGCCGTACTCGTATCTAGCTTGTGTGCTACTCCCTACCTAGTTAGTATGTACCTAATGTCTGTCACTTTGTTACCCAGCACTCACAGAGCCTTTACTACGGGAGTTCCCAGATGATGGCTGAGAGTGTGATTGGCCAATGCCTGAACTCCCCACGATGGGAAGACGCCACTCACGACATCTAAAAATAGAGCAATAACATTTACTTTTCGCATTCCTCTCTACTCGTGCGAGATCTCACTGCAATTCGTCCTTTGCAGTATACTCTGGGCAACCAACTTATATGATGTTGATCCACTTCGATTCATTTAGTTGCCAGTTGGGCTTGGTCAGCTTCAAACAATCCAATAATCCTCTGAAGATGCATAAATCATGTGAGTGTGGTACTTTTCAATGTTATTATACGAATGACCAGAAAGGGCAGACATTAAAGACAATCAGAAACGATTAGCCGTAATAACCTCGCAATATAGCAATAGGTATTTCAGACTTACAAATAGTCTTTAAAGCTAAGTCTGAATATACCTAATTACTCCATATTTATCTTTCAGTTGTGCCATAGGTACAGGGTAGCCATTATACAATTTATCCCATGAGCTGCGCCAGTAAATCCTGGTATATTAAAAGGTCAATCATATAATGTGGTCGACCAGTGAGAGCGGCAGAGAAATGTATATTTTGCTGCGTTATAGCTGAAAGATACTCCTACGGGATACTTGCCATCTGTTGCAAGCATCCGTTGCAATATCATCTCACTTTTATGATTGGGATAGAGGAACTTGCTCCAGTAAGGTGCGGAAAAAAATAGGTAAACATTTGTTATTATGATATTCCCAAAGCCACCCTAAGTATGGAATGATAATTATAATGGAGAATAGAGCTCCTATCTTACTCAAATATTACCTTTCAGTACCAAAATGGAAAAAAATAAAGATATCTATGCGTTGGTAGTTTTGGGTATTAGAGCTTCCGCACCAGCAAAGAACGTTCTTCAGGTCCACTATTTTTCTACCTCTGCTAACGTTGTACCAACCTCCAACGTCACCAAACTATTACTCCTACATCCTCTTCCCCATCTTCCCATCACAATGCCGCCCAAGCGCATGACAGCAAATCCGGTGAAGCCGGCGCGATACCGCGCTGGCAAAGCCACTGGTGTAGAGTCCGACTCTGATTCTGATGCCAGCGACAATGAGACACCCGCCGAGCCAGCGCTCCCTCCGCCACCAAAAGCGACCAGCGCAGGAAAAATCTCGTCGAGCAACTTAGGAAAAGTCGACCTCAACGCGCGAAGAAAAGAAGCAGAAGCTGCCGAAGAACGAAGAATCGCCAAAGAGAAGGCCGAGCGACTGGCTGCAGAGGAGGGCTTCGTGACGGAGGAAGAGGAAGAAAGTGAAGAAGAAGAGGAGGAGGGAGACGATGATTCGGAAGAGAGCGAATCCGAAGAAGAGAGCAGCGAGGAAGAAGCGCCCCGAAGATTAATGATCCGCCCCAAATTCGTACCAAAGAGCCAACGAGGAAGCGCAAAGGATCCCGCGCAAGAAGAGGAAGAAGCACGACAAGCCGAAGATGACGCCCGCAAGAAAGCCGCCGACGAGCTTGTGGAGGCGCAGATCAAGAAGCAACTTGCCACGCGAGCAGCAGGCAAGAAACATTGGGATGACGAAGAGAACGAGGCTTCTGATGTGGATACAACAGACGGGCTGGACCCAGAGGCTGAGGAAGCGGCCTGGCGCGTCCGCGAGCTCAAGCGCTTGAAACGTACCCGCGCCATCATCGAAGAGCGTGAGAGGGAGCTTGCAGAGGTCGAACGCCGACGCAACCTGACAGAAGAGGAGCGACAAGCCGAGGATGAAGTGTTCCTCGCGAAACAGAAGGAAGAGAAGGAGGGCAAGGGTAAAATGAGCTTTATGCAGAGATATCTACACAAGGGTGCCTTCTATCAGGATGAGATGAAGGCTGCTGGTCTAGACAAGCGCGACATCATGGGTAGTCGTATTCAGGACGACGTGCGAAATCGAGAAGCCTTGCCTGAATATCTACAGCGTCGCGACATGGCTAAGCTGGGCCGAAAGGGCGCAACAAAGTACAAGGACATGCGCACCGAGGATACAGGTCGATGGGGTGATATCGGCGGTGGTCGAAAGAGAGATGGGCGATTTGAAGAAGACGATCGCTTTAAGCCAGATGATGAGCGCTTCCAACGTGATGAGCGCAGTGCTGGAGGCGCAAATGCCATTCCTCTCGGTGATCGGAAGAAGGACGACCGACGGGACAGGGACGATGGCTATCGGGATCGAAGAGACAGGGAATCCTACCGCTCAAGGGATGACAATGATAGGCACAACAGACAGATATCACGATCACGATCACGGTCGCCGCGGCGCGATAGAGATAGAGACGACCATCGAAATCGCCGCAAGCGCAGCACTGAACGCGATGACGAGCGGTATGAGAGCGACAAGAGACGCAGGGTGGACGCCAGGTAGATTTTGGCCTGGTCTTGATATACTACTATTAATAATACCCAAACCACAACAGAACTTTCTTTGTGCCATGGTATTCGCTCCTTCTTTTATGTGTCTCGTTAGATTACATGCAGCTTGATGCTCTTTTGTAACTAATATGCTCTGCTCTATATTCTTACAATCTCCACACGAGCTCGGTCAAACATTTGATGACCTGTCATGGCATCACTGCTACCATCAGGCACTGAAGGAGGATATAGTGTCATGTGCGCATATGTGCCTGCACCTCGGCGTTTAGAGAGATAGCCAGGGTTGATGAAAAGAACACTCTCGACGACCTGGGACTGAGTTAGTAAGGCGTTCCAAATTCAGAATCAGGGGATCGTACCTTTGCAAAAGGGGGAAGCAGGCTGGGAACCAACATCACATCCGGACGGACATTTACCATCTCGCCTAGCTCCAAGTAACTAACATCGAGCATAGCGCCAGTAGCTACACCATCCTCCGTACCAGTTTTGGGCAGCCTTGAGCGATCCGTAGGAGGAAACAAAGGAAAGTAGTGCCGCTGCTCGACAAGATATCGGCACAAACGGCTCATAAGATCCCCACCAGCGCGAGAAACGACTTCCTCTGACCGTAATTGTGAAAGGATATCCTGCGAGGAAACACCGAGAACGAGCTCGTTGATTGATAGAGTCATGGGGTTTGTGACAATGCGGACGGCTTTGGGAAGACCGAGCTCCTTTCGGGGGATGGAGTCTTGCGGCCAAGAGACGTGCTTTGAAAGAATGTCGCGGACAGAAGGGACGAGAATGATTGTGATTTGTGGGTTGGAAGATGCGAGGCGGTTGAAGGCAGGAGAAACTAGGTATTTGAAAACAGTCGACATGGTCGCTGTATCAGGGTCAAAGTTTGCCTCTTCAGGAAGATCAAAGTCTCCTGTGGCGATGAGTGGGTGGTCGACATCGAGAAAGGGGCCTGTAAGAACAAGCGCATCTGCATAAGTGTCGGCTGCTTGGCTGCATAGCGTGTGCAGAGGCTCAAAATCAAGATTATCGTCTGCGGTGTAAGGACCAGAAGCGTATAATATGCTTAGAGGCGCAGGTTCTGAATCCTCATCCATCGCATCAGGTCCTCCGCGGAATCTTTCCCGATGCGCCTCAAGAGCAGAAGGCAGAGAGGCAGCGCTGGGGAGTAGAGGAATTTCAAGAATCTCCTTGACAACAAATTCGCTACCGGAGGCATTGGTACCTCGCAGAGCAACAATTTGACCAGGGAAGAAACTCCAGCTGGGGATACTGTCCATCTTCAGGGGAACTCTCAGTCCCATTCCCGTCCGTCTTGACGTCTCGAGAACTAACGAGGCGGCATTGAGTTTTCCCTCTGACGAGTCAGATGCGATTCGGCCAACAGCCACGACCTCGGTGGTGCTCTGAGCAGCAGCGCTACCAAACTCGGTTTCGTCAAGCTTATGGTGTGTTTGGACAAGAGCCATGAAGCCGTCAATTCGATCGTCGAGAATCTCACTGGCTTCGGAGAGTTTCATGGCCAATGGCTTGTAGCCCAGCTTCTTTTGGTCCGAGGCGGCTGTGAGTTTGACCCGGGGTTCGGAGAAGGGCGCAATTGGTGGTTCAGCTGCGTTGAGGCGATCGTTGAGGATCTCGACGGTTTCTCCAGGGTTTGCTCTGTCGCTGAAAGACGTAGGCCTATATTATGTTAATCAAGCTCTGACAACTGATGTAATATGGAAACATACGGAAGTCCATTCAGAGACTTTAGCTGCTCATTCATACCCGTAGCCGGCGAACTCGTCAACCCCTTTGGCGCCTCAATCTTCTTCTTTCCACTCGCAGCACCTCTATTCAACTTCCCACCCGCAGCCGGTGTGCTAGGAACAAGCCCATCCAGCATCCCAAAGACATCACCGCCCCTCGGCGTGTTGGCGACCTTTCTCTCCGCCTTGACCTTGACTTTTCGATGGCTGTTTTCGAGCTCGTCTTGGACGCTCTGCTTGAGGTTGCGGAGGGCTTCGAGCGTCACAGCTTGAGCGTCGAGGTCGAGCTTTATACAGTACGACTCCCACTTGAAAAATAGGTCTTCGGCGGAGAGGCCATGGAGGCGCATGATGGATTCTAGCTCGCTGAGGACATCGGGTTCAAGGGGTTTGTGGGGGGAGAAGTGAGTTTGGAGGTCGGCGTCGGCCATGATGGGTGACGATGGATGTAGTAAAGGCGATTGATGGTTATAGTAGATTATTGACTTGAAGTTATCTGGATTCGAAAAAATGGCCTTGATGCTTGTCGTAGTGTTTGGAGGGGCCCTTAATGTGGTCGCGATGAGACGCGCCGTAGCATAGGAAACTGAATCCCAACCGCGTTAAGTGAGTGGAGACGGATATAAGACAGTGCAACTACACTGTACAGACGGTGACAGGAAACAGCATTCTAATATTCATAACTAGGTATCACATGTCTCAGGCAACTGAAATGATAAATGGTACTGATTAAATTGATTTCTATCTATCATATGGTCTCGTTATAACTCGCTCTCAAAGAGTAATAGAAGTGCTATCGAGGTATCGTATCCTTTATTAAGTAAACGCCGTTGCTTGTCTCTCTCGACAATTCGCCAAACGCCATCAACCTTTGTATGCACTTGTTCAAAACACGACATCCTGTACCATAACTCAAGCTCTTGACGTATCTGTTAACCACTGAGCTGTGACATCCGGTGAATACACTTTCGTAAATCATCTTACTTCTTCATCTTCTCCACTTTCTCAGTCTTTTCCACAGCAGCTTTCTGTTCGCTACACCATTCAGCCCAGGCATCATCTACACTGTTGTATGTGAAGCTCACGGAACCGTGCTGTGGCGGAGAACTTGGCATGATGGCATCAGTGCTGAGGAAATTGCTAAACTCGGCCAAAATGGTCGGGTTTGTTTCCAACAATGGCAGATCGGCGAAGTCAAAGCCGTTACCCACGTCAAATGCTGGGTCTGACATTATATCCGTGAGGGTTTTGCTCAGGGGAGAGTCTAGAAAACTGTCAAGGTTCAGCCGCGGGCTGCGTCTAACGCTCGCGGAACCATGAGAAGTCCTGGTCGGTGTTCTTTGTAAAATCGTCTGTTGACTGGGAGACAGCATTTCCCTGACAGATCGAATAGACCGGGACACACTGCGCGTAATCGGTCTATGATTAGGCGTCGGGCGTGTAGGAGTCTTGAAAGGAGTCGAATCCGTCGCAGCCTTGGCTTTGGGCGGAGGAGTAGAAGGACGAGCTGCGGCTGGGCTGCGGAACAGTGCCTCTAACTCATCATCATCTTCAACTTGTGCCTCGCTGCGGGCCTTGCAGTGCACGTTCTCCTTTTCAATGGCCACTTCTTTGTTTTGGCGGGGTTCTGTTGTCTTAACCACATTGGCATTGATCTCTCCAAGGGTCTTTGTTGTACTCTCCTTACGGGGCGACGGAAACAAAAGACGTCGTGTGCTTCCCAGACCATCGTCAAGATCCATCTCAATTGGGCTGTCGGCCGTTCCACTCCCTCTAGAAGCTCTGGAATGGGTAGACCCTGGGACCGACCGGCTCATACTCTTAATAGGCCGCCCGTCGTCAGCTAGCAAAGAGAGAACGTTCTGTATAACGGCATCCTCATTGAGCGCGGCCTCTACAAGATGGGCGCCAGAATGCTTGGGAGGCGATTGCTTTACAGGACACAAGGGGTCTGTAGCTGGATAGTTTTCTGGAATACGGTTGGGCAAAGAGACACTCTTAGTACGGGCTCGTTTTGCCTGCGGATTGGGCTCTGCAGAGGCACGCTTCCGTCGACTATGGCCCAAAAGCCCAAAAGCATTGTCCCATTTGTCCTGAGGACGGTGACTTCGGTACTTTACGATCCAAATGCCACAGGGATTGCAAAGAAGCTGTTCTGTCCATTCTTTACGTTCATCGTCAATGCCCAAAGATTTTTTGACAAGACGATAAGACAGAGGCTTGCTTTCTGCGTCTCGTTTTGTAATCTCAATAGCGGTGACCCTTCCAGGCTTCTCTGAGTATTCCACATACTGTGGAATCCCTTCGTGATCTTGTATCCAGATCTTACGCCAGGTCGGGGTCTCGATGGCACCACAGTTGGTGCAGAATGGAGGCATCTCTCCATTAGCAATGGCCGACTCTAATCGCAATTTAATCGAGTGCTTCTTGACCTGATTCTTGTTGGACTTATACGGCGGAGATGAGGGCATCGGTGGGAAATCGCTTTGGGGCCAAGCCATTTCTGAAAGGGATGATGTATGATGGGAGAACATAGGTGCCTCGGGCGGTCCCACAGGGTCACTGGCAGTGACGGGCATTTGATGAAGACCGGCCGACTGAGAGCGGCGAAGGCAATCTGGAATCTTGGCGGGAGGCTCAGTGGAGAAAGACTGAGCGAGGGTAGATGGTCTAGCAGGCTCGCTGGCCGGAACAGAGGGTAGCGCTAAGACTCTTGCCGATTGTGACCGTCCAAGATGTCGTGGTGCGTGGAATTCGGACTCGACGCTACCAGGAGTTGGTTCTGGAGGAGGAAGAGATCCTTGCACAGAGGGGTTAGCTTCAAACGAAGTAAGAGACTCAGAAGAACCTGAGGCCTCGCGCACTAATTCAAAGAGGTCATCGTCCATCCCCATCATAACTTGATCAACCTGATTTTGACTAATATCGAGTGCTTGGGGTTCCGGAGCAGGAGGTGGGCTGAGCCTGTCAGGAGCGTCTGTTGTGGGAGGGGGTGTTGGTGCAGTAACTGGCGGATGTTGTCGTGTAGGAGGGTTTCGGGCCGGTTGATGCTTCTGGGTGTTCTTCTTTGCAGTAACAACTTCTGTCTGAGGAGGTCCAGCTGGGGCGGAAGTTGGGTGGGGAGTGTTGAAGTTTTGGATATGGACAAGATCACCATCGGGTCCATCATGAATCCTAAACACCTGCGTCGGGATACCAGTATTGTCGACAGCCTCCATCACTTTCGGGGGAGGTCGTACATGGAACCGGTTCTTGTTGACGGGTTGTAAAATTGGCTCATCGAACAGGTCGTCGGTTTCGGTTTCCATCAGGTTTGAATTTTGTCGCTGTGGTGCAGGCATTGGTGGCAAGACTGGACTTGAAGGTGGTGGACTGGATCGCATGAACGATGTTGTTCGTGGAACTGGAGGAGAAGAGCGGATATCCTGGGGACTATCTTCTGAAAAGGCTGGGGTTTCAACAGGTGATTCGGGAGATCGGCCGTCCTCCTGGCTTGGAGACAAGGCACGAATGGGCCTCGGTGGAATTTGATTGCTCAAAGTAGCAGTCAACTCCTTTCGCATTGACGACTCTCGCCGAGGCTTAGGTCCTTTTGGGCCACCGCGAGCAGGAACGCTGAGGGGATTTCCTTCAGGCACTGGAGTGGGAGCCCGGGGAACTTCTTGTAGGTGGTTTCCAGGTGCGGCTTCGTTATTTGCAGCCACAGGGCGAAAATTTCGAAGCGAGCCAGCGGTACTAGCAGTGACACGCAGAGAATCTGATCCTGAGGTGAAAGGGTTTGGAGCGGCCTTTTCGATTTGAGTTGTCTTGGCTCGCTTCTTAATAGGAGCAGCCTCCTCACCTTCTGTGCCATCCTCATACCCTGATGTATTTCCCTCAGCAGGCTTCTTTCGAGGCCTACCCCGCGGGCGTCCAGTCGGCGGCTTCTTCTTACGAGAGCTTCTGCTAGAAGGTCTGGAGCCCGGTTGGTTGGGGACGGTTACTGGGTCGACAGGCACAGGAGCTATTCGTTGAATCTCTGCTCCAGAGTTTGTCTGAGCGGATGGATCCAATGAATCCCGTCGTTGTGCGGTGTTGGCTGGAGGTCCCTGGGATAAGGCAGGGGATGCCACTCGAGATACGTGTGCTGAATGACCAATCTGAGGATTGGATTGAATAAAAGAGTTCCATTCTGCGGCACCTGTGGGCGTCATGGCTGTTTCGGTAGGCGGAGCAGGCTGTATCATATCAACAGCTGGCTCCGGCCTCTGAACCTTGCCAGCGGCCGTGAGCTTGAGTTTCACTTCAAGAGTCTCATGATTGCCTCCTCCAAAAACGGCGAGCAAGTTCTTGGTAACACGCCCAGTAACCATCTTGGGTGGGTGGACAGTCCAGTCACCTCGCATTGAATCGAGTGCCCATGATAGCATGCCCTGTCCAACCAATGGGGTATCTGGTTCCGAGTAATCGAGTGCGTAGACAGTAAAGCCAGTTTCGTCGTTCTGAGTGGCGAGTTCGGGGCTGCATTCTGTGACTGCCTGCAGGCACGCGCGCAGGTCGATAACACCAATAGAGTTTTTGTCGTCGAGGGGTATTGTTTGGATGTTAAAAGTTTGTGATGATCGGGCGAGACAATTGACTTTGGCTTCCTTGTCAAAAGTATAGTGTACCTTGACTGCAAATTAGGTTAGCGAGGCAACCATATGAGTGCAATGGGTTTGCGTACGGCCCATAGGCCTCACTTGGACGCCCGATTCATTGGCTTGGTTGTTCTGCTGCATCATCTGACCGTTGAAATTCGAACCGCCTTGGGGAGCAATAGGCACGAAAGACGCCATGGCGGTTGGTCCCCTTCAGGGGCGGGTCAGAGATGGCAGACAAGGTATTGATCACTGGATATCGTCGTCGTAGTGTCGTGGAGTGTGTATGTAGCGATGAGGCTGGACTGATAGGAGAGTCGTGAAAGACAAAAGAAAGTGACAAAGTAAGAATGTGGAGTGTCAATGATGCGTAATAGAAGGCTTAATGTTTGAGCTCGTTGGCCGGGACGTGATATCAAATTCGGAACGTGGGCGTCATGTTCGTGACGCGCTTTATCCAGCCAAAGTCGCGTCGTGAAGCAGAGTGGATCTAGTTAAAGTGCGTACTGATATAGACGTGCGCGCTGGCTAGACAACCGGAGTAAAAGAACAGTAGAAGAAAAAAAAGGAAGAGATGAGTGTGAAGAATGATGAAATAAGAGGTTTATCAAACCAGATACCGAATCAACAACAACAACAACAAGAATAATACAAAAGCAAAGTATTTAATGATGTCGCGTTGTGATGGCAGCTTGCTTTAGGCGTGTTGGAGTTGAGAACCGCTGAGCAAGGAGATGGAGGGTGGCCGTGTCACTCCAGTGGTTGAGCAACCAGTTGACCCCTGTCGACTTTCCGGTTTTGGTGGCTGCAGTCAATGGCGTTTCTTCCAGACTTTTTGAGCGTGCCCCACGCGGATGATGGGAACAGAGTGGGGGAGATGTACCGGAACTCGGGAGTATAAGAGTTCCACTACTTCCGGAACGGGGCCGTATTTTTTTGGGCCGGATGATGGAGGTTTCGTCTCTTTCTGTGCAGTGCAGTTGAGCTGGATTGTACCGACTCGCTCTCACGTGCTCTCTACTCCTGCTGTTTGATGTTTGATCGTCGGTTTCGCTTTGAAAGCCAGCAAGACACCCAGTTCTAAGAATGGTACGTATCTTTGTAGTTGCTTGTCAACTAAGGCCTATTCTCAGACCCTTTAGCTTTAGCCAACCTGGTCAATGCCGACGTCCTTTCGATGACTGGAAAATGGTCGAGAGAGGCCAGAGAAAGAGGAGGAGAAAAGCGAAGATGTCTGGTCTTTCTTTTGAGGCCGTCTTGAGGGCGGGACCTCAGCTCTTTTATAGTCTCTCTCATAGACTGAGGTCATCTCATGGATGGATGTCTGCAGGATGCCTACCTACATGATGAAGCCTATTATCTACTTTACTTAAGCCTTTGATCCGTGGTTATCTTGCCGATGAGTCTAAGGATTTCTCTTTCTTCCTGTTGTCATCTCCACTTTCTCAGGTCATTGCCCGTCTTGACGCGTCTTATGCCTGCATCTGTCCTGTTGTTGACCCCGTTTGTACACCTTGAGTTGGTGTTTGTTTTGGGCTCATTCAATGCCTACTTAACCCTCCATTGCGTGCTATCTTCCCCTCCCTCCTTGTTTGTTAATCCTTGTATTGTGAAGACGCTACTTTAAAAAATGAGGGTATTCGGCTATCGTTTGATCTCCCGCCAAACGAATATTTGTGGTTTTCCTTCCAACCCCACCTCGAGCTATTTCATTCGCCACTATTCACCCGTTGTCATTTTTAACATTCGTGAGGACAGTCATGATGCTTTATTTACCCCATCGAGGAGTTTTACACAATATCACCATTAGCGATTTTAATCCACGTCATCAATCGCGCCTTGAATCCATCGCATTTTCATCTATCAACACACGCACTACGCGATCATCATCGAGTAGTGACCTTTATTTTTACATGTTATCAAAATATTGCCAGTATATGTAGAATTACAGTTTGCTTCCAGGCAACGATTCATCCGCTAGCCATTTGGCCTTGCCTTGAGAAGTCACCACAGTCTTGCGAGCGATGATCTCATTAACGACATCGGAGACGCCTTGCCGACCACGGCGTGAAGCAATGATCTTGTCAGCCAGCTCTTTCTGGGTGTAAGCACCCTTTGATAGAACCTGCTCAATCTCCTTCTCAGTAGGTACGCCAAGGCCCTGGTGAGGGTATTCCGAAAATGTCCGATCGGTGAAAAGCTGCAGCTCGTTCTCCTTCTTGTAGTCAAAGAAGGGCTTCGTCACGTTTTGGCCAGCAGGGATAGCCGCAAGAGATTCAGGATCCCACTTGGGTGTCTCCTTGCGAACCAGCAGAGCCGTCACACCCTCACTAAAGTCAGGATGTTGCATGAACTTGGTCGCGATTTGATGCTCCCTCTTGAAGGCCTCAGCAATATCCCAATCACCACCAACGCGCATCTGACGGAGAGCCACATGCACGGCTGTCGGCGACCGCTTCTGCAATGTCTTAAGCTGCCTCTGCGCCCACTCTTCGGTTGGACCCCGCTCCGCCTCCAAGGCAGCAATGATATCGCTAATGGCATGCTTGTTAAAGCATCGGTCGATCGCCTGGCGGATCTCACCGCTGAGGGTCATCGGCTGGTCGTAGGGGAGTCCTGTGCAAAACTCTTCAAGGGTCTCATTGATGAGAGCCAGTCGTTCAGGCAGAGTGTCGCTATCCCGGAATCGCAACTCGGCGAGACGAGCCTCCAGATCGGGCAAGCTGGTCGAGTGCAGGTAGTGTGTGGCAATGCCGGAGTAGAAAACGTTAGGGCCCGAAAGTCGCTCGCTGGTCAGAGCAAGGTAAGTTCCGACCGATCCGTTCATTCGTGGGAGGAAGAAAGAGGCACCGACATCAGGGAAGAATCCAATTGTTGTTTCTGGCATAGCAAACACTGTTTTCTCGGTCGCTATTCTGAAGGGGGCATGGGCGCTTAAGCCAACACCACCACCCATAGTGATACCATCCATGAATGCGATATATGGCTTCTGGTATGTCGCAATGTAATGGTCGAGCTTGTATTCAAGGGCAAAGTAGTCGGCAGATTTCTTCCATCCATCCTCACTCTCCTGGTTCAGTTTGGCGAGAGCAGCGACGTCACCTCCAGCGCAAAGAGACTTTTCACCAGCACCCTTCATAACAATAACATTGGCTAGGTCGGACTTTTCCCACTCGACCAATCGAGGAACAATCTTTCGAATCATAGAGCCGTTGAGTGAGTTGAGCTTCTTCGGTCGGTTGAGCATGACGGTTCGGAGACCATACTTGCTCTCAAAGACGACATCGTTAGGTTCATCGTCGCGCTTCTCTCGGATTTTGGTCGCCTCGGAGGAAAGCTACGGTATTCCAATTAGAAAATTCCATGCCTAGCAATTTGGCTGCATTTTCCCACTCACCTGTCGAGCCCCGAGCGAGGAGCTCAGGACCTTTGTTTGCTGGGCCATGTTGAAGCTATTTAAAGAACTCCTACAGCTTGCACCAGCTCGAACTGCCAAGGTTCTGAAGGACATTATATCATGAAAGAATTAGTGATGCGCACTTGCGATTGACGTGCGCATCGAGAGAAGAGGGGTATTATTAGAAATGTTGGAGTATTGTCCGAGGTCCGCGGCAACACTTTTTCAAACCTCCGCATCAAGCCGCCCAAAATTCGTAGCAGCCACTATCTTCAATTGAGAGCCGGGTTGGAGAGAGTGTCGTCACCTGACCAGTCATGAAGCGGGAGTTGGGGTCCACTCATGTGACCAATCAGACGCGCTCGACCCTATTCGTCAACTTTTCGAGCTCTATGGACTTCAGCCTTGCGCGCCGTATACAACATTCTAAAACCACCACATAATAATCGTTCAAAATGTCGGACCCTAAGATTCAGTATGTCGCATCGCCCCTCTTAATGATAAACGATACTAACATATTCTAGGGAGCTTCTTAGCAAGCCACGCAACGAACTCACGTACGTACCCCTTCCCAATACTCGCTGTCCAGCCCCGCGACAATTCGACCAGTGCTAACCTATTTGTCTCTACAGCGAGTACGAGATTGCCCAGCTCGAAGAGCACGAGTTCTCCGCCGGTCCCCTATCCATCCTACAGACTGCCGTGCGATCACACGTGCAAGTTCTTATCTCCATTCGTAATAATCGTAAGCTCCTGGCGCGTGTCAAGGCCTTCGACCGTCACTGCAACATGGTGCTGGAGAACGTAAAGGAGATGTGGACAGAGACTCCCCGGTTAGCAAATGGAAAGAAGGGCCGACCAGTGAACAAGGATCGGTTTATCAGCAAGATGTACGTCCATCACGACACAGCCGTCGATGGCACTCCCCTCTCGATTGGCGGTGACGGAGTTTTTAGGCGGATTACTAACTTGCTCACAGGTTCTTGCGAGGTGATAGCGTCATCCTCGTACTCCTCAGCTGATCTTCCCTTACCGTTCATGACATTGGAGGGACGAGGACTTGATTTTGAGATTGGAAAGTTTTGTATGTATGTCTTACGGGCACGGCTCACAGGGACTCCATAGGCGTTAAAAACATGATGATTTGCGCACACATCTTTGTCTCTTATTATAGGGGTTTTATGACTAATTACACACTAACAACATGCTGATTTTTCTGGGTTCACGTATTCCCAAACTGCAGCCTAGAGCAGTCGTCCGCTTAGCCACTCAGACCGAGGAAAAAGCTGGCCAGTCCCCAAGCACCAGGATCGGGGACCTCCTGGTATCCGCTACCGCCGATATATACGGTTCTGCCGAGGCTTGCTTTCATGCCCTTGGTCTTGTTGGCACCTTGTAACGCCGCCTCGGCTGCCTTCTTGACATCACCCGTCTCACTCAACACCTCCACGAAGGGGTGGAGAGCGTCAACCAATGTGCGATCGCCTGGACGAGCAGGCGTGTACTTGGAAAGTGCATCACTGCTCTGTTTGAGGGCCTTGGCCCAGACTTCGGGAGAAGCAGTGCCAGGTGCGAGTTCACGGAGCGCGTGGGACAGGGCGTTGAGGAAGATTGCATAGAGAGCGCCAGAAGTTCCGTCCATCTCTGTTTCCACAACTGTAACGATGGAAGAGAGATCCACAACAATATCTCCGGTAAGAGGACGCTCCTGGATAAGTTTGAGGATTGCTGCATTTCTGTCAGTGGCTTGAACTTGGAATGAGTGTTGACAGACTTACCTTCAGCTCCGCGCTTTAGACCAATTCCACAGTCTCCGTCTCCTACCACGGTATCATAGCGGGTAACCTCAGGCTCGGCATCAATGACTCTTTGCAGAGCGTTCTTCAACGCTGATTGGGTAGCGTTGGCATCTATCTTGAAGTCACTAGGTTTAACATCTTGGGTTGCACCTGCACGGTCTGTTCTTGTGTTGGTGTTCTTGGCCTCCCAGGTACTTGTCTGGATGGGTGTAGACCATCCAACAACCTCGCTGGGAGCATCGAGCAGCTCAATCATGCTCGGGGCCTCAAAGTCAGGAGAGACGACGTTGAGGAGAGAAATGCTGAAACCAAGACCGTTGAGACTAGTCATGAAAGTGCCGCTGAGTATCCTCACGGGGCGAATGCTATACTTGGACTCGAGTTGGCTTACGACCTCTGCGGTGATACCACCCAGCTCCAGAACGCTGACTCCGCCCAGGTTGTTAATCAGGAGAACAACCTCCTTGGAGTTGACGTTGACAAAAGCCCGATCCTTATCGGTGGTGTCGAGTAATTGTTTGAGCATCTTGCCCACGAGGTCGGGCAGATCAGCCTTTTCGCGCCCAGAGCCGGGCTCGTTGTGAATACCCATTCCCAACTCTGCCTCGTCTGCGGCAAGGCTGCCCTCTGAATCGACCTTTCGGCCAGGAACGTGGACATGTTCAAGACTGGCACCCACGCTGACGAGGTTGTCTGCAGCCAATTGGGCGTACTTTGCAACCTGGTCCAGGGGCTTCCCTTGAGCTGCGAGGGCACCAGAGATCTTGTGGACTAGGACGGTGCCTGCAATTCCACGACGTCCAACCTTGCCAGCCTTTGCGCGACCAACACCGACGTCGTCGCCCACGACGACCATCTCGACATCAAGTCCAGCAGCCTTGGCCTTTTCAACAGCCATGCCAAAGTTGAGGACATCACCGGTGTAGTTCATGACAGTGACTAGCACGCCCTTTGACGTGTCGACCCGTGACATGATTGCTGTGCGGATCTGCTCTGCACTAGGACTGGCAAAGATGGTACCGGCCACGGCTGCAGAAAGCATGCCCTGGCCAACCATACCTGCGAAAGAGGGCTCATGGCCAGAGCCACCGCCAGAGATGATGGACACTTGGGGTTTAGCATTGGAGTCAGGACGACGGTAGAGAACCTTTGATTCTGAATCTAAGGCAATCGACGGGTTGGTTAGGGTAAGGCTGTGAAGAGCCGAGGAGACGAGGTGGGTTGGGTCGTTGATGAAGTGTTTGGCTGACATGATGACGGAGGGAGATGGTCAACCAGGAGGTTGTAAGAGGCAGAAGAAGATGACGATATCAATTGAGGGGTATTACTGCTTGGCTAGAGCTTGAAACGAGTTGCTTAATTCCCTTTATATACCCTCTCACGGCAATTCATTCTTGTTTGCCATCAGGTGAGCTAAAGGTTGGCCTTGAGCAAGTGATGTAGCGTGGGGGCATCTGGGACGACGTGGGGGCTTATGGCGGGGTTAGGAGCTGTCAAGTCTGGGGTAGTTGAGGGGACTCAAGGTGAAGAAGGTTCGGTTTGTTTATCCATAACTACCTAGGTAAACCGGAGTTGCCTAGATGACTTATCCTTTTTATCCACTGTATTAGCTGGTGGTTCTTGGCTTACTGTCATCAGACTTCAAGAGTTGTGGGTATATCGAATGACAATAATGATAATTGGGTCGCAAAAGCGTAGACGAGATCAAAGCAAATCATATCAGGATGAAAATACCTGTCTTGTGAACAAAGTCGGAGCTGGTATTGTCCAATCGTGTAATTTCTATTTCAATGAGCTACTGTGTACATGCCATAAAATGCAGCTTGTATGATCCACTGATCCATTGTCAATCACCTACTACTATACAAGTTTCTATGTGACCTATCCAATGGTCTGTTAAGGACGTAATTATCGATGGTCAGGACGAAATCAGGAAATAGCAATACGTTTTAATCACAACGTGGATATTGTTAAAGTGGCCAATGGCTGAGGGAACCCATGTTGGGGAAAGATTATGGAAACTATTCAGAAACAAGACCTGGTGCATCTACAGAGGAGAAAATCAAGTCCAGCGAAAAAACATCTTGCTATTAACAGTAGGAAGCAGTAACACGGCAGCTTTTAAACAATAGAAGAATACTCCATGGGAATTCTAATCTGTTCGACAACTATTCGATCAGATAAATAATCCATTAGGCCAGGCTTTAAAAGGCGAACAAAGTAACAGACTCAGAATGATAAATAGTTAGAAACAATTACCAACGTTATAGATCCTTCTTTTGCATAGCCAATGCCATCTTCGAATCATGGTTGCTAAACTGCCTTATGGGGCGGACCTTGAAGTGTAAGCCGAACCAACAGTGAAGCATATGTATCTTTATCAATTGAGTGATCTTCAGCAAAGGAGCAACTCAGTGCTAAACCTAGGATTCAAGGAAACTCAGTGGTGGTCATGAAGTACCTAGGGAAACTGGACTCGTTATACATAACAAAAGTCGACATTCACGTGCCCAACAATATATTCCTGTATGTGCTCGGTTAGACATGAGCTACGCCAACAGGGATAAGCTTCCATCTCGTACCGCTTCAACACACATCTCCACCCAAGGGTACTGGCACTTTTGGGCCTGTAACTCTTCTCGAAAGACGCTAAGACGGGAATAAGAGAGGGATTGTGCATCTCATGTCGCCAGCCAATTTCGAAACAATTAAACGATGCTTCCAGCTTCCGGCTTGGCTGGTTACGCGAGGCTCAACTAAGCCTCACAATAGCCTAAATCATAGATAGGTACATACATACATATATATACACACACACAGACACACACGCTCGTTGGTTACACCTCTCGATCTCTTCTCGGCCGAATTAAGGCGACGCTCCATAGTTTTTAACCCGCTCTTCAGGTCATGCAGAAAAGGGATTGAGCTTACGATTGGGCCGTGCTGCTCCAGACGAGTTCGTACCGATCCAGGAACACTGCAGGATGCTGAAACTCGAGGCGATCATAATCAGATAGTTGTGCAGCGCCTTACAGAGCCTGTTCCTCTCGATTCAAGCCTTCTTTAGAGGTTTCGTCTGTGTACTATAGTACTGTGTAAACCCCTGACGATCTACCACGCGTTGCGATCCATTATTATGCTGAGCCCCAAACCAACTACGCACCAATTGCACCCAGGTCCTCGAACCATGATGGATTCTCTATGGATAGTTTCATTAAAAGATCCTTCATTCTTCATCTTTAAGTGGAGTCGCATTGGTACGCTGACGTGTGGTCGACCCAAAGAGTGTCCTGAGTGTCCATCATACAACGCGAAAAATGGAGATTTTGTCGACCATCCCCCGTCTCGCTATACCCAGTTTTTGAAGGAAGGGGATCCTACATGTACTTTTTCTTCTCCAGACCTCGAGTAGTTGCTTGTAAACTTACTTCTACTATATGTCATTCACTCATCCACTTATTCACTCATTCATTCATCGTTTGTGTTTTGCAATCAATCTTCCATCTCCCTCCAGCCCTACGGATCGTCAACTAGCTTGGTGGTGCGTGTAAGCCAGTACACGAATCAGTCTTGGCATCAACAGGGTCTTCTTTCATCTGTTCATTCTGTCGCGTCGTTTGCTTGGTATTCTTTTAACGTTTCGATTAACCGCCAAGATGCGGTCATTACTCCAGACAGCTACTGCGGCTCTGGCTTGGACGGTGGCAGCTAGAGCCTACGAAGTAACATGGGACGATGACGGCAAGTTTCTCTCTTAAAGTTGACAAGAGATCAGAGTCTAATAGAGAGTGTTTAGAATCTGTCAAGAAGGCCGCCAGCCAAGCAGCATTTGGCCTGGTATCATACTATTCAGGCAACAACACCGGCGATACACCCGGAAACTTGCCAGATCCCTACTACTGTAACTCTCTCGAAACTACCGACTCAGACATTCCTTTACTAACTGCTGAAAGGGTGGGAGGCTGGCGCCATGTTTGGCACTCTAATTGACTATTGGTGGCTCACCGGCGACGATACCTATAACAAGATTGCAAGTCAAGCAATGATTCACCAGGCGGGACCAGAAGGCGACTACATGCCCGACAACCAAACCATGACCGAAGGAAACGACGATCAAGGCTTCTGGGTCATGTCTGCAATGTCAGCAGCAGAGCATAAATTCCCAGACCCTCCCGAAGAGTCCCCCCAATGGCTCTCACAGGTCCAGGCTGCCTTCAACGAATGGGCAAGTCGATGGGACAGCGGACACTGCAGTGGTGGTATGCGCTGGCAGATCTTTCAGTTCAACGCAGGTTTCGACTACAAGAACTCCATCTCCAACGGCTGCTTCTTCAATATTGCCGCTCGCCTAGCCATGTACACGGGCAACGAGACCTATTCCAAGTGGGCCGAAAAGATCTGGGATTGGGAGGAGAGTGCAGGGCTTATCAACGACAAGTTCCAAGTGTTGGATGGTGTCCATATCGGCGAAACCAAAGACTCGAAATGCACGGATATCGACAAGACGCAGTGGTCCTACAACAGCGGCATCTTCCTCCACGGCGCTGCAGTCATGTATAACCTCACCGAGAGCGACAACTGGAAGAAGCGCGCCGATGGCTTGATAGGAGACATTCACAACATGTTTGTCAAGGATGGCGTTCTCTATGAGCAGTTTTGCGAGACGCACAAGCTGTGCACACAGGACCAGCAGAGTTTCAAGGGATATCTCGCTCGGTGGATGGCCGCTACATCGCAAGTAGCTCCTCACACCAGTCAGAACCTCACGACACTTCTTAAATCGTCCGCCGTGTCCGCTGCTAAATCATGCACTGGCTCGGGAGCACCAAATCCAGAAGGCTATATGGGACCCCCAGGCACGGCATGTGGCTTTACCTGGCTGACGGGCAAGTTTGACGAAAGTCCAGGAGTTGGTCCTCAGATGAGCGGCTTGTCTGCCATCATGTACACGCTGATCGAGAAAGCAACGGGGCCTGTTACATCAAAGACTGGAGGGACGTCAAAGGGCGATCCTGGAGGTGGAAGCGTTGGGCCGGGCGAGGAAAAAGGAGAGCGAGAGTTCAAGCCCATTACGACGGCTGACAAGGCTGGTGCTGGTATCTTGACGTTTCTCTTCTTGGCTGGTGTCATCGGGGGCGTTTCTTTCATGGTTATCGAGATTTAGATGGATGGGGTCATGGGAATATGGCGTTTGAAGAGGGTTTGCAAGTTATTTCTTGAATTACTGGGGTTTATCGAACTGGATACCTTGTGCTGGATATGCGACACATGCCATTGTTAGTTCAAACATGGTCGGTGGTTGTCTAATATTTTGTATGCTAGAAAGAAGGGGCTCTATCGGCTTTATATGTATATTTATGTATACTGCACAACGTTATTGAGGAAAAACCATGGGCATATCTAGAAGCCGAGCTTGACAGCAAACCGAGCGTTTGCGTGATGATATTGAGTTCTTAGGTAGTAAGGGACGGCTGCTCGCTCTTTGACGAACAAGCAACATACCTCTAGGAAATCAGTCTGATTTCTACATGGTTTATGTACAGAGACATGTCTCGAAAGAGTCGTAATCATTGCAAAAGATCAAAACATATGCTTGAGTTGTTACTCATTCATTCATTCATTAATTCATTATACCTCAACAAGTAGAAACAATCCCTCTTATACCTCATTCCATGTCCTTTGGGTTACCCTGCTCATCCCTCATCATCCTCGCATACTGCGTCTTCAAAGCAGGCATATCTGCACTAACAAGTGCATTAGTCCACCTCTCTTCCTCCTCACCCGGAGGCGTTGTCCTCACTGTCGCCCGACCCATCAACACAGGGTGACAATTCACATACATACTTTCGTACTCCTTTGCCGGCACGCAAAATGTCTCGTGAAAGATGCCAATATGCTTGAGCTTGGACTTGTTCATAAAGTCCCACGCCTTGCGATGTATATCTCCGTGTGCGAAGCGGTGCACACTCTCAACGTCACGGAAGTAGTAGACGAAGAGAAGCGTGTTGTTGCTGCTGCGCTCGTCACCGCGCCAGTTGGAGGAACTGAGCATACCGTGTTCTTCACGCCGTGAGAAGAGCTCGCGTTGCATGGCCCCGAAGTAGTCCCCAATTTCCATCATACCGGGCGCAGCGAGGCCGAGTGGATGGTTAATCTGGATGCCGAGCTGGAAGATGACCACGGGACTGGCTCCGGGCTTGTCTCCAAAGACACCGGACGAGGACGGAAGTTGAGCGGTCGTGCGACCGGGGACAACAGTGTCGGTGTACTCATTAGGTTGTGGACTACGGGTTTGAATGATTGTGATGACGAGGGAGTGAAATAAGACGGCCACGGGAGGTACAGCGGCCCAACGAAGAGGGAGGATGGCGCAGAGGGCGAGCTGTAGAACTGATCCTATAACTATTGTGGTATGCGGCTTTATAGAATCTTTAAAGATGAACTATATAATGACAGGTTAGAAAATGATGGATTGAGTTGAGGTTATTTGTGACTTACACAAGTCTGGAATTTTGGGAGATATGTGAGAGGCTTGGAGGTAGGCTCCAGCTTAGGTCGAAACTCTGCGTTCCCCATTTTCAAAAGATATTAAATTAAGTTGGCAATGTGTTGAACGTCTTGGTAGTGAGATACTATGAGATGATGCATTATCTGTGATTATATACATATCTTGGAAATGAGCCACTACAACTCTAGACATTGGCTTGATGAAACGAATGCGAGGCGATGCTGTTCACATGCTCAATCCATAACTTTTTGGTGGTGGAGGTGGCGGCTTACTCGCATTCGCCTAACAGTTCCAAGGACGTAAACCATGTCCAAGCATTTCTGTCAGCCATGGGAGATTCTCCCAAGTCAAGACCACTACTGTTGGTCCAATTGAGACCGATCAAGTCCAAGAAACCAACAGCCAACTCGTCTTGGGTTGTCAAGTTACGAGGATAAGTCTTTGTTCGACCTGCTCTTTCGGGCTATTTGTTGGACCGTGATTTGCAACAAAGGAGCTAAAATAGGTAAGTAGCGGCTTCATAATCTCACGCAAGAGAGGTAGGTACTATGTACGCACGCATCAGTTCATCAGATCACCTCCACAAGCCTCACACATGCATGTAATCCGTCGATTCACAACTGCGATGACTGTGCTGACAAACCTACATATGATTCCTTATGAATAATAAGTAAGCAGCTCTTCCACGGTATAAAGTTCAATCTATGTGTTTGCTGCTCATATTCTCCTGTACAACATCCCTCCTCCATGACCTTGCAGTAGCGAGTTTCGAGTCTCGCACTCGCATTTGATCCACCCTCCGGCGTTCCGACATCTCCACCTCCGAACCTTTCCCTCCGTCCCTGGCCCGGCTGCCCTAGCAACGACGGTCCCGACAATTTTGTGGAGTTTGATCATAATTTCGATCTGCTTTAGACCAGCGTGGCCAAGACACAATGAACCCGAGACAAGCGGATACTTGGCCTGAGATGGTTTTGGCACAGACCAAACGGCCCGCCATGAGCAAGTGAAGCCACAGCAAGAACCAGTCAGACGTGATAAGCTTGTTTCAGAGAACTTAAGAATATTGCGAATTGACTTAGAATGCGACGACTCTACAGTCATTATTCATCAGGGTCGTCTCAGTATCATAATCCCAACACCAAGAAACCAAAAAAAACAGTTCGTCTATAGGTCTTCCGGACAGAACGTCCGTAAGACCTATACATAAACCGTACAGACGAAAACAGACAGTCCAAAGAAAAAACAACAGAAAACACTCGCAATGTGCCATCCAGATAATCCCCAAAAGTGCCAACAACTCGCAACGAAATGCCAGCCATTACATACAAACTCCTTTCAGGGGCAGCCAACCCTATTTTTCTTTCTTCGTCGTCGTCAAATGTCCGTCTGTGATACCAAACTGTATACACCTTTCTATGTAAAGTAATCTTTTTGCAAATCGCTTCGAGTCTATGTTCAACATGTCTGAATGCGTTGCGGAGACCTAAACCAAATACTGTTTATACGGTGTTCTCCTTATTTTGTGACTGATGAGGGTAGTTGGGGTCGGTCAAGGACTTCTCCCACTCATCCATAAGGGTTGTCGCTGTGCGTTTGAGATTGCTGGGCGAGAATCGATTGACCACATTGGGAATCAGCTCTTCTAGCTTGGGGGAAAGCAGGGGAGTCTCGAAACCAGTCGACTTTTTCTTCCTACACCAAGTTAGCATGTTTCAGTAAATGAGGTGTTAGCTCAATCCCAACAATTACTTACGAGGGCGAGTCCGTAGGTTCTCCCTCGTCTGATGTAGCAGACATGTCGTCAAGTCCGCCGCTCCCCATAGTAGAGCCGCTCCATCGGGATGTCTTGGAAGATGAGGCGGGAGATTCCCAATTTGACCAATCATTATCATCCATTGAGTCGAATCCAAGAGGTTGCCACGAGAATGACTTGTTCTTAGACTTGGTCTTTGCTCGAGGGGGCATCTCAGGCCTAGATTTCGATGCCGCAGTTGTTGAAGCCGAAGGTTTCGTTTCCCGTATTTCCGCCGTCTCCGAACTATTGTGTGGTGGCTCAAACACGGTGCTCACTTTGGGTCGGAGTGGACGGTTTGCTCGGATCGTATCCTGGCCTCGGAGTGACTCCCGAGCGGCTTCGTTTCGATGATCAGCAACACTGTTCGAGCGGACGGGCTGGCCGTTAATGGGCTCATCCCCGACAGTGATTTGGCGGATGTCCTCAACGAAAGCTCTGAGGCCTAGCCTAAAGTCCTCGACAAGTTGAGGGACACCCGCGGCATTTTGTTGTGTGCGTGGCTGCCAAGAGGCACGCTTTGATAAATGAGGGTTTGTTAATTGAGCGGTCCTGCGCTCTATTGAAGGTAGTGTGACCGACTCATGCTCGTGATCGCGATCCTGGTACAATGAGAATCCTGCCTCTGGCTTCGCCGGCGACAGCAGAGATAAGGTTCTTGTGTGTCCACCGCGAAGGACCCTTCTTCGGTTAGGGGCTGCCGCATTCTGACTCTGCTGTAGTAATTTCCTGCGATCCGAATCGACACTTCGTCTGGTGGGCGCGCCCTCGTCGTCGGAAGGCAGAACTGGGCTGCGGTATACCTCAACAGGAATTGGGTCACCCTTTTTGTCTTGTGTAGTCCACTTCTTCTTGAGCGAGGTCAACTCCGCCTCGGCACGCGACAGTTCCTCGCGCAGTTCTAGCACACGTCTCTCCTGAGCAGCAATTGCAATAATAAATTCATTGGCATCAGCAGGGGAGGCAATGTCTGAGTCGATGGGTGTCTGAGGAACTGATGACATGGCCGAAGAGGTTGGAGTTGGTCGGGATGGGTCACTCGTAGGGGGCGCAATTGGAAGCGTCAGGGAGAGTCGGTTCACCTGGCGATTCAAGCTCGACACACTCGACTTAGCACGCGAGTGACCGCGTCTGAAAGGGATGCTTTCGTCCCTTTGAGCCGAAGGGGGAGGCATTGTGACTACTGAACTCATGCTGCCGTGACGACTGTGCGAGAAAGATTTCAGATGTCTCGCCTTGGACCCTTGGGTGAGGTTGGGGGTAATAACGGCAGCGGTAGCGAGAGCGAAAGTGGGAGTGGTATCAGGAATGGTCGAGTTAGGGGTTGTCTCAGAATGCGAAGTTGCGATGGTAGGAATAGTCAGATCGGATGGCAGGCGGTCGGCAACCGAGTAGCGTCGACGGATAGCTTGCTGTTGCGTAGCCATGTCAAGTAAGTCGAAAAGATTCAAATTGTTGTATAATAGGGAGTGGACACGCCGGCGTTTATGCAAATGAATGGCTTGAGCTCGATTGGCTCTGCGACGCCGCAGTCTAGCGGCGATAGCAACGACAGCAACGACAGCAGCCCTGGAAGTGAGCGCTCTGTGGTGACTCTGAGTCAAATGGCAGTAATCATCGAAGAGAGCGAACGAGCAACGATGGACGGCGCAGAGTTGGAGGAGGAAACCGGGCATCAGGGAGCACCCTCTGAATAAGGGGAGGGAGGCGAGTGGGTGCGGGTGCTGTTGCGCATTGGGGTTGGCGCCGCGGGTATGGGTGGGTTGTGGTGGAGTGCCCGCCAGGCTCAGTGGCTGTCGACGAAAATAGAGCCCTCAAGGCGTCCAGTAGCACGACCCTAGATCCCTTAATTTGGGTAGACTTTTGAGTTCCTAGCACGCCAACCCAGGGAGGGTCAAAACTTCTTTCTTACCAGGGCTAGGGGCGATTTTCAGGAGAATTGGAGCACCATGGGGACCTGGGCAAGGCGCAGGAACTTTGCCAACTAGGTGCTAGGGACGCTGTGAGGCTTGCTAGCAGGCTGGGTATAGTAGCCGGAGCCGTAAACTGCGAGAAGGAAATTGATAAACCCTGGTAAGGGACAAGGTGGCGTTGAAACAGGCGAAGCGGATGGGGCGGATGAATTGCTGATAAGGAGCCGTTGAGCTGGTAACGTATACCAACACAAGTAGTGCCGTAGTATAAAACTGCGTAGAATTAAGTTCTGTCGGTTCGTAAAGTCGACCAGGGGAAGAGAAGAGAAGAAACAGCGCTGGTAATAAAGACAAAAGGAAAAAAGGCCGAAGATCGAATGAGCGTAAATTTCCGGCAACGGGTGTTTGCAGGATGTCGAAAAAGCAAATGAGTGTCGTTGAATCTCAAGACAGCTGATGAGCGCAGCAGGACGTTGAAATCAAAGCGGATCCAGTCCTAGTGGGAACAGCAGGGTCAAATAATGTTGTTGACGACGCAATGCGTGTACTCGAGCATGAGCATGAATATCAATGAATTGGATCGCAGTCGCATGGAGTCAACAGGGTCTTGGACCTGGATCTGGGACCTGTTTGTTTACATATAAGCTCGCAATTCAACTGGATCGACCCTCGGCATCCGTCAAACAATACCATCATGCGAACTGGCCCAACTTGCAGTTCACGGCCCAATCCGCAAAGTCACGCCCCAAACAGACGCACAGCTGCGACCCGATAGTGGCACCACCCAAGTCAACGCCTTGTTGGCAGTGGACCATGTCCTCATTTGGTTTACGGGCATCTGTTGTCGATGATTTAGCCATATTAGTTGCACATCTTCACTTAATCCCCTCTTCTTTGTCTCGACAACGACGGACTAGTAAACGTTCAGCGCGCGTTAGATCGTTTTTCTTGGAGCAAGGGTTACACGAGGATTAAACGTTTGCACTACCGGCGTCCGTATCCCCCTGATTGATTATTGGCTCTTTGATAGGTAGTGAGGCAGTTTGACCAGTGCTCAAAGACAAAAGTCTCGCACTGACGGGTGTTCGTGTGATGAGCTCATGACCAATAATCGGAGAAGAATTCCATCATCCAGGATCAGGGGTCTTGCGTGGTCATGCATATGCGTAATTCTGTACTCTCTGGGGGGCTGCAGGTCGTTATGTAGGTAAGATTAAATATCGAGGACTAAGTATATCTGTATTAGCTGGGCCACTTTCACTATATCAACTTTGATCTGTCCATGGGGTTGCTTGTAGTCCTCGTACTTCTCTCATATTCCTATCCAGAGAGATCTCAACTGCCGTCTTCTTGCCGATGGGAGGTGGCCGAAAGTCTGTACTTACCTTAGTGTAAGTCGCGGTCAGGCAGCTTTGAGCTAAGAAGAGGGAGGTCAAAGATGTGAGTCAAAGTATCAGGCGGTCAAAACTGCAAAAAAAAACAGGGAAATTCTTGGTTATTGTTTATAAGTTCACGAATCAACAGACCAAGCTGTCATAAGTTACTCAGCAGAGGCTCGACGTTTTGGAAGTGCCTTTCTCATAGAAGCTGCTACATAGTAGTAGTTACTTACTTCCAATCATGTGACCTCCCGTCAACGTCACGCCTACTTCCGACGGATGTTCACGAACGACTCGACTGCCCTGTATTGAAATTCATCACAAATAATCAACCTAACGCACTACACTTTGTGAAAGCCACTGTTCGGTTGATATGGACTCTCTTGTCTTCACTTGATAACTTTTCTGCCTGTTTCGGTACTTGTTCAGTACACAACTAAACACCATATATTCGCATCCCTCTGAACATCAGCTCATGAATCGCTCTTTGTCCTTAACTTCATCCTTATTAAAAATTCCGATGGGGTGATCTTGCAGCAGCCCCACGATGCCTCTCCCATTTGCCTTGGTATGTGAGCTGCTTGAGCAATCTTACGAACTTTCACTTGCCAAAAAGAGCTGTGCCAGCGTCGTGACAACGTGGTTTACTCGACATCGTGACCATGTCGACGCCCACAATACAAATCTCTCGGCTCTATTATCAACATTGCTTCCCGAAAAGAGAACAGACCGAGTTTATTGTATTCAAACTCCTAGCCTCGAAAAGATCATCGGTCGTGCGTTCTTACTTGGATCTTCACGCATAGTAGAATTAGCGCATTATCGTCAGCCAGGTTCTGGTATTGATCTAGCAGAATGCGTCTCTCGGATCGCAACTGTAACGGTAGGCTTCTTGGACGATGAGCGATGAGCGATGAGCGACTAATTGTCACTTAGCCAGGCCCTCAGTACAGCGACAAAAACCTCGTCACAGTCGAGGAAATTGACGAGCTTCTACACTCTCTTGCTGCAAAAGTCAAATGGAGTTCCCCAACAATTCGCGCCTCACAAGCTAGCCTGACTCAAACAAGCAGAGCCGACGTCGAATGTATGTACTAAAGACTAAGTGCAAGAGAGGCCAAATGGTTTACAAGGCTAGTCCTAAAAAACTACCAACCTCTGGTATTCGATTCCCATCTCATTTACCGATTATGCGATCCTATTCTTCCTTGCGTTTCGAAGATCCAGGACGATTTTGCTACTGCAATCAACTCGGCTCAGATTTTGCGAGGAAGGTTACTCTCAAACGCTGGGCGCAAGATGCCGCGCGAGCAGATCATGAGCACGGTGAAGCCTCAGCTACGAGTCAAGATTGGACGACAACCTTGGGTCAAAGGTCGCAGCATCAAACACTGCCTTGACTTGGGCTATGGACGCATGAGTGTAGAGGAAAAGGTCGATGGCGAATACTGTCAGATTCATATCGATCTAAGCAGAAGGGATCAGTGCATACAGATCTTCACAAAAAGCGGCAAGGACAGCACGGAGGATAGACTCGCACTTCACGGGTAAGCTTACGCCGAGATGAATACCTGCACGCAGTCTGACTCTTGGTGCAGGACCATACTAGAGTCATTAAAAATTGGACAGCCAGACGCCAGAATAAAAAAAGCTTGTATATTGGAAGGGGAGTTGGTCGTGTATGACGGTTCTGTATGCTGTTGCTGTGATGCTCCCTTCCTGTCCAAATGTACTAACATGCTTCAGCAACAAAAGATACTTCCATTTCATAAAATTCGGAAGCATGTATCACGAAGAGGAAGATTTTTGAACACAGAGCATGATTCTCAGTACGTTTACCTCTTTCTCAACTTAATATGCGCGATACTGATCTCTCAGGCCTGGACCACAGGAGCATTTGATGATAGTTTATTACGATATTATGCTGTTGGAGGATCAATCACTGATCAGTACCCGACATTCAGAGAGATTTAAGATTCTTTCAAGCCTCATCTGTTGTCGCAAAGGATGGGCAGAACTTGTTCCACGCCAAATCATTGACTTTGGCCACGTTATTGGTGCTTCAACTCTGCGAAAAGCCTTTGCCCTGCAGATCTTGGCTCGAAAGGAAGGTCTAGTTTTGAAACCTGACGAGCCTTACTTTGACTTTGCAGACCAGCGTCGAAAGTTTTCGAGCTGTTGTATCAAGCTCAAAAAAGAATACATTGGGACTTTTGGAGACGTAGGCGACTTTGCAGTTGTCTGTGCCCGATACGACTCAACAAGGGCGATGACTTACGGGATTGCTGGCTTGAAGTGGACTCACTTTTACGTCGGCTGCCTGGATAACAGAGAAGCGGTCAAACGCTGGAACGCAAAACCAGAGTTCACCATTGTTAATGTGGTGGAACTGAACGAAACTTTCTTGAAAGAGATTGTGAAATATTCGAACCCACAACCTATTGCCTCGGAAGAGAATGACAAGTTTCTTCTCAAGCTGGCTCCTGGAATTGAGCAAGGGTCACCTCCAACGGCCATGTTCACAAAACCGTTGGTATTCGATTTGAGATGCTTCGGCTTCGACAAAGTTGGAATCACTGGCTTCTGGAGTTTACGTTTTCCTTCAGTGACCAAGGTTCACTTTGATCGAGATTTTACTGACACAGTATCATTTGAGCAGCTACAAGAACTTGCCAGAGAGGCTATTACAACTACCGAGCTTGAGGACAGCCAGGAGAACCTGCAATGGATCGCAAAACTAGAAGGGGCTGATCCACGTGGAATTGCGGTCGACGCTGTCAGCCAGTTGACAGTGACAACTATGCCAACCCCATCACCTCGAAAATCAACACAAAACACCAGCTCCTCATTGTCACCAACTTCGCCCCTAGCAACGAGGTTACCGACTGGCAATCAAATTAGTCCTTGCCGCGAAAGAGTTGAAAGGGCCCATCCTCTGTCGGAAGAGCCAACCACTGCCACTGCATCATCTGTGCAAGCTGTGCTTGCACCCGCACACACAACACCGCCTGCGGAACCATTCACGAAACACAAACGCCATTCGCCATTTTCACAACCCACGTTCACACGAAAACGCCTAAAGCCAGACATTGAGCCATTACAAATAGACATACACTCCTCAAATTCCGGGAATGCTTCTCAACCCCGCGAACCCCTTGGCGATATAGACGGCAACTCGCAATCTCAGTCCGTCATGTCTTCTTACGTACCTTCTTCTCCTTCGCCCCTGCGCCAAAGCGCTTCTGGACAAGAAATACCAGAGATTGACGACTTCATTTCCATGCCCAGAGCTTCCGCTTCTGTCATAACTACTGCAGAGCCTCGCCCCCTGAAGCCACTCATCAAGTCGCTCACGATGGATAAGAACGCCGGCAGAAATGGATGCCGCTTTTTAGGTAATCGATGCAAGGTGGCAAAGACAGAGGTTCTGGTTTTCCCCGGACTTCTCAACAACTGCACAGAGGCCAAAGCCTTATTCGACGACCACGGAATTCATGATCCAGTCACGGACATCGATACATGGCTCGAAGCCGAAAAGATGAACAAGCATACGTCCAAATTCGTGAAGAATATATACTTGTTGTGCGAAAGTAACAAGCACGATGAGGTAAAACCTCTTCTTGCAAAAATTGATGAGATTCGCCAGAGTATTCCTTTCAAGGAGCGCAACTGGATAGAGGTTCACGACTGGCGTCTCTTGAGGTACATTTCGATTCACGAGGACATCACAATCGAACCGAAGTATTATGATGGGTGGCTGGATCCGTGGCAGCGCTGGGCTATCGGGCTTGTCTGATAATGCAGCTCGAGGACGATCAGAGATAGGATATGAGACGTCTATCAACAGAACACTTGTGATAAATAGGAGCCCGTAAATCCTACATTTTGTTACCTTTACAAGCTATGTACCTTGTTCTCTGCCGTGCACACTTGAAGTGCTAAACCGGTATAATGCTGAGACGCCATGCCTGTATGGTTTAACTTATAGAGTAAGATAGGCTCTTTTTCATGATTTTGAGATAGAGTAAGAAACTTTAGTGTGTTAAGTTCTTTTAGTATTTTTATACTTTCCATAAACGCTTTGGGTGCTTAATCCTGAATTAAAACTAGCAATGCTATATCTTATAGTGCGCCAAGTTTTTCTCAGACAGCGTGTTCCTATGATTTATTATCATAAAGGTCACTGTAACTCGCTTTAAGCCGCATAAAGAGGTGTTCATCTGCAGTCATGACCTTACTCGTAGCATAGGGGTTCTCGCTCGGTGCTCCCTCGGGAGGCACGAAATTCCTAACCCTTTCGCTAGGAACAGGCTCAAGGGGTGCGGCTCCAACAGGGTGGCAGAAATAGGCGATTGAATACCTTGGACCCTCGCTCGTCTCCCCTTGCACTCCAGCACTTCCCTCTGTCGGGAAAACAACCCTATGGAGAGTGCTCCGGAGCAATCCATTGGTCCAATACGATAACAGGTCGCCAATGTTGATAAGAATCGGTGGACTAGGGTCGTCTTCGGTGGCGGGTGGACATACAGGCACAGGCGCCCAAGCATTGTCCTTGGTGAGAACTTCTAGGCCCGCCTGACCGCGTAGACGGAATAGGAGGGTAATGGAGCCGTAATCAGAGTGTGCACCTGCTTGTAGCTACTGTTAGAGCCCTATGCCTTTAACAGGGATCCTTGTTTTGGCACAGTGGTTTCATTACCTGCGCGTACATCGCTGTCAGAATGGCTAGTAGACTCGGGAGGTGGATAGCGAAGGAAGCGGAGGATTGAGCTTGAAGCTCCCTTAGCTGTGACGTGCGCTGACGAGAAGAAATCGTCGACCTAGATGTTTGATGAGATAGTCTGGCTTATATGTTGTGTTTAAGGAATGACTTACACCGAGGCCTAGGCCAAGGAGGTAGAGAAGCCTTTGGCAAAGGTTATGACATGAGTGAGCAAAAGCGCTTATTTGAGGCTCATCTGGAACCAAGTCAGATGGAAGAGGTTGTTGAGCTTTGCCATCTGCAAATTCACCAAAGTTGAAGGCTCTATCTCGGGGTTAGTGAGGTCGTGTTTGAGATAAGGGGCTGAGAGGTGCTCACTCCTTGAAATCCCCAACCTATAAAACGAGTCAGTGTTGAGTCATATAATAGCATCTGAGTTATCCTTGCCTTTTGGTTCTTGGGGTCCAGTGTCTCAGAATGCATCCCTGACCAGCCGCGGTTGTTGGTTTGAATTGTGCATCTCTGCTTCTCCTCTACAGGACACTCAAAGGTCTTTCTGACCTATTTTGTGGTATCTTAGCAATTTTTCATTGGAAAGGGTTTGCTTGAACTTACAAGATCGAATGCTCCATCAATATCAGCTGCTGGGATATCACGGCCTAGGTTGCGGATATATATGAAGCCATGATCTTCAGCAGCGTCAACGAGTTGTTTCGCGATCTCTTTCTGGTCAGCCCCGGGAGCAGAAATGTCGATGACCGGGATGTTGGCCGCATTTTGACTCTTTCCAAGGTGTCCTGGGAAGGCTTCATGCTTGTCCTTTAGGTGGTATCTCATGATCACGTTTGTTGGTCATAAATCAGGCTCGGATTTAAAGGCGCAATTAATATGTAGGGTGGGAGGCTCGTAGGTTGATGTCTCAAGACTAACTGAAGGGTGTTTATGCTAATAGTAAACAACCAACGAACTGTTATTTGGAGAACTGAACCTGCCATAAACAGGGATCAATTGATTCATTCATATCTTGAACACAATGAAGAGATGGACGTCATAACCCCGCCGATAACCTGGTGTTAAGTGTTACATCAGTGTTTACACAGCCACAGCCAGCAAAACACCAGCCACATATTTGAGGAGGGCTTCCTTCGGGGCTCTTTCCCCTGGGCTGATCTAGGCTGTCCCGTCCCGCCCGTGGGTGCAGTAAGTTTAGGTGAGGTACCGCCTGCCACTGCAGTACCTATAGGTATGTATGTATAATGTACCTACCCACCTAATTAACTCGCCAAACTTTCCATCCACCGGCTGCCCCCGTTTGAAGCTGAAGATACCTTTTCCAAAAGCTCGACTCACAACAAAAGAAAAGTCTCCCTTTTCTTTCAACCTCCCTCCGCCTTCGATTTCCTCGGTCTCTCGCTACCTCACGCTCCCTCCGACGACCCTGCCTCTAGTGTCCCCCCTCTCTATCAGCTGCGTCGGTCTCCCCCAGCTCAGCTACAGTGCCTACTCCTTCCAACCCCGCCATATTCCATCAACATCATCGCTTTGCCGCCAACGCTTTGCGGCTTCGGCTCCCACTCGTCGAACGATCAATTCTCGTTACCTCTAATAAAATTCTCCGGTCACCGAATTCCGATACCGGGAACATACAGTTCAAAGGCGCCTGTGTTGCTGCGTGCGTTTCGAGATGCCATGTGAGTCTCACCCTGCGCGCTTGGAGGCATAGTTCGTCAAGTATCAGTCTGGTTTTACTTGCTGCAATGGGTCATTCGGGGCTGCGTAGCTCGTCACGGCCATCAGAGAAAGCTTTAGCGCAGTTGGTTCAGCTCGTGCGAGCTTGCAGCTTCACGCAGGAGCAAGCTTGTGAAACACCTACGAACTCAATTGCAATCCTGGCCCTGTTGACAGATCACTCCGACAAGCTGCTCAACATAACGAGCCTGGCATCACAGTTCATAGTTGTTTTGCGCTTTTCTGTTCCCTACGCAATGCCTGCATAACTCAGCCACTTGCTGTAGTATACGCTAACATTCGAATTAGTCCTTGTCGAGGATTCCTGGATAAACGACCAGGCTTCGTACGTGCTTTCGCGATACGCCCTCCTCCAAACAAAGTGCTAACCGAATTTCATGTAGCACGCACGACCTCTCTGAGCTTGAAGGATGCGCCATCGCTGTCGATGCAACCTACTATCTCGGCCAGCTTCTCGAAACATCCCCCGCCCACGAACCTCTCCTGTCAGCTCTTGGGGGCCTTACTGGAGTCGAGGCGCACATAAACCAGAACCTTGATCATTGGGCAAAGTCTGAGATTGTCCCCTTCTTCGTTTTCGATGGTCAGCCCGTAACTGGCCAGGATGATATTACCCTGGAGCGCGCCCTCAAGGCCAACAAGAAGACAGACGAGGCCTGGAATCTGTACTCTCAGACCGCTGCTGAAGAGGCCGTGGCGACCTTTGGTACCAGCCCAGGTGGGTGGAAATCAACTCTCAGATTCGGATGAAACCTAACACTAGGCAATGATAGGCGCTTTTCGCATCCAGAACCTGTACCCTCTGCTTCAGGCTGTCCTCAAGAGCCGTAACCTCCACTTCTTAGTCGCACCTTACACTGCATGCGCCCAGGTATGTTGATGAAGAAAGTTTCGCTCAAGCACCTCCTTTCTAACAAAAATAGCTTGCTTACTTTGAAATGGTCGACTCAGACCAGTGCTCGGGTGTAATGGGCTCCCAGGAGCTTCTGTTGTACCCCGTCAAGGATTCTGTCATTCGGAGCTTTGACTGGGAGGCCAAGACTGTTACGGCCATCTCCAAGCGAAAAGTGATGCGCAGTCTCACACCCACTGCGAGCGAGCCCAGGTTTATCGACTCATTTCTTATGGCTGGTACATCCTTTCTGCCTCCCTTCCCGGCCCTTTTGGAGACCAGCATTTACCAGGAGTACAACATCTCAGCTGCCGCTAACCTGCTGAGGACCTCGGAGAACAGCGTCACTACTGCCTGTGCCAGTTTCAACGATATACTGCAGAAAAAGGACCCTGACTGGCTCGACAAGTACCGCAAAGCGAGAATGGTGGTTCATCACTTTGTTTACATCGCCGAGAGCGGCGAGATCCGTGTTAACGACTATGAACACCTAACCAGTGACAACCACGAGTACCTCGGCCTTCAGCTCCCTGCTGAACTTTTCCACTACCTCAACACTGGTTTGATTGGACCTCGTCTGCTAGGCAACATCACGCATGGTCAAGTTCTTATCCAGCCGACCTTGGATGGCGTTGCCTCGGACGATTACAAGAAGCTGGTCATTGAGAGAATAGTGCCCATCAAGGAGCAAGCTCTTTCCCTGTTGATTCCCAGACTCCATCGAGGTATCCAACACAAGGAAATCAAAGTGCGGGTCTGGTTTGATCCCAAGTATTCATACACTATCAACCATCGCTCCGTCAACCCTCCTCCGTCACAGCGGGTGGCTACCTGGGTTGTCAAGGACCAAGAGCTTCATGACACCTTCCCTTCTGATTTCGCGGGCCCTGTCTCGCTGGAAGTCATATCGCTTGCTAAAGACGACTTTGTAGCCAAGACATTCCCTAAAGAAAGGCCTATTAAAGGCATCGACAGCACAGATATGGTGACTTCGGTAACTATTTGGCGATTCCTTCATCTCAGGGGGTACGCCAATGACGAGCACAAGCTGACAAAGTGGGGCAATGCGCTGGCGACGACTCTCCTCAATCTGGAGGACGTTGAGAATAACAGCCCTGACGTGCCTGGACTCTCGGAGGCTGCCTTGGTTGCCTTTGAACTGATCCGATTCGGTCTTCTGACGGGAAAGCACACCGAGGGTCAGCCTGGTCTTCCTCGGAAGGGATCTTATGAAGACAAGGCAGCCCTTGTGCTCATCAGCGAGTGCGCATCCTTGTTGAAGCTGCGGCATCAGGTTTATGGATACACTGGGCCTCTGAACAAGAATCTATTGAGCTTCTGGTCCTTGGCCTCTGCAGTAAGAGAAGCTGATCGGGACCTAATCGAAGCCATTCTCGCTTCTATGTTCCTTTACGGACAGTCAAAGCGCGAGAGGGAAGATCAACTAGAGATCAGTCAAAGGTAGATTTACTCTTTTCGTTTCAAAACACGGCACTAACATGGAGATAGATTACCTTTTCTCAAAGAGCCCGATGTCGGTCTCGGTATTGCTGTACGGACCTTCTTCGACGAAGAAGAAGCTGGTGGTGATAAGGATGCCCGGTTGAAGCGACTGGAAGACTTCCCCAAAACATTTGTGCCATACGCTGAGTCGTTGACGGAGGACTTCCGAGTTATGCGCAACTTTGTCGATGCGCTCGCCAAGGGTGTTCAAATGCTAAGCACAGATGAACTGTCCGAGGAGAGCAAGGAGGCTTGGACCAAGGCACAGGCGTACTTGGAGGCGCGGCCTTTCTAACTAGAGCATGACTTGAGGCATTATCCATGGCAGATGTTGTTATATTACAGTGGTCTTTGAGCGTGGCGTCTTTGGGCACACACCGTCTTGCAGACTTAGCGGCGTTGGCGCGGGCGGCATAAAAGTCAGGGACATAAAAGTTATCACATTAGCAGAGGTGTCGGCGGAGTTGCCAGCAGGACTTGTGGGGATGACAATGGAGAGGAAGCAAAGCCAGGGGACGAATTTTGAAACGTATGAAAGAAAGTTTCGGGCGAGACGGCTTTAGGGGCTGTTGGACGAAGCATTCGAGAGCGCAAGCAGATATAGCCAGGCTTGTAATCTTTAGTATGCATAGTATGTAAAAAAAAATCAAGCACTATTGCATGTCATGGCGACGCTACTCGACTTGACTATTAAATTCAGCATCAGCATCACCACCATCGTCATGAACACAGCTTCACAACCCTTTCAAGAAATAGTCAATACCATGGGCCCAGCCACGGTAATATCATCCGTCAAAACACCTTCCAAGGGCCCATCGCTCGTCAATGAAACATAGACAACCCCCTGAGCTCCCTTGGGCACCTCGCATCCCTCTGCCTCAGTAAACTTGGTAAACTTTGTTCCTCCAGGAGTCAGTCCTCCAGATGTAAAGCCACAGTGAGTTGCACCAGCCGCAGCCTCAGAAGCCAACTTGATAGGAGCTCCGACGATAACATTCTCTGCTGTTTGACCCTCTGCCATAGCTAGAGCTGGGAATGCCTCGATCTTGAGATTAGAGCCTTCGGGGCAACTGGTGATAAATGGCGCAGCAAGAGAGAAGACAGCTCGAGGACCAAGTGGTGTATCGAGAGGTTGCGGAACAGCTTCTGCCTGGGAAAAGACTCTTATCGCTGTCTGATGCCTCGCTTCGACAGTGAGAATTGCTCCTGCGGTGCTGAGAACGCCAGGATCGGTCAGAAGCGGCGCCGCGCCGAGATAGGCTGATACGCCGACGCTCTCAAGGATAGCGGCCGTGGCGACCATAGCAGCGGGATCGGAAGTTGCGCCGGCAAAGTCATATGTACACTCCTCAACCGGTTGGAAGCCAGCTCCAGCGAGGGCGGACTGGAGGAGGACTACGTGAGCCGCCTCCGTCTTGCCAATGGCCTTGAGGTCCGAGAGGGAAGTTTCTGAGAGTCCAAGAGGAGCAAAGTCATCATCCGAGAGGGTTGCAAATCCTTCACGGTAAAAGGTCTCTTCAAGATGCTCTAGTGTCAAGGCGCTGGCGGGCAAGTCAGTCAGGTGTTCATTTTACAAGTGCAGATTTCAGATTCAGAAACTTACAATTGAAGGATATCAAAGTCGTTGAGACCAAGAGCAGCACCAGCTTCATTCTGTCGCTTGGAGAGGTCGTAGTATTGGAGCTGTCTGCCCGTAAGTCTCTGGCCAGCAGGCATTGCCATTGCGATGCCGGCAAAGAGAGCAAAGAGGGTGGTTCTGACAGACGCCATAGTGACTTGTTTGTCTTGGAGGTTATTGGATATGAACGTCTTGGTGAGAGGAATAAGTCGGACCAGCCAGTAAAGAATGTAAGCAAGATGAGTATTAAAGTATAAGATTATTGTATCAGAGTGAACGTGAGAAACAAAGTATCAAAAGCAGGCCAGCGCTTATTGAATGAGAGGATATAAAACGAAAGAACCACACGTCTCTAGATCAAGTCAACTCAAGGAACTCCAATGCAGAAGAAGAGGATACATAGCTTTATTATCTTTTGTTTTCCACGAGAAGCTAGCAGCTCTCGACTCGTTCTGCAACATCGTCAAACGGCTTCACGTCTTCCGTGATAACCTAGGGGTCCTGAGCTTATTCATCTAGCATCACCATTGGCGCAAAATAAGATTTATGCTCAGGAACGCTAGATAGCCGTTCTCTCAAGCGTTTTATCTTGTAGTATCCGGGGTTTCCCATATCGAGATCTGCGACGTTAAACCTGAGCCATGAAACCACCAATAATAAATGCAACTCTCCGGTATCTGATATGAAACACTGCCCTGAAAGCCCTATATTTCTCCCTTCCCATATAGTCTAGATAGTTGACACTGCTCGGTCCGGCCCTCGGCCGAAACATAGCTGATACGTGTTGGCCCCTGAGGGTGAGATACACACCTACACATGATGGAAGAGTTGTTTTGCTCACCATCACTTAGCTTGTAAACAACTCAGGGCCAGGTCTCACGGCCTCAATCTCATCATTACTGGCAGTGGAAACCTTTGGAGTAATTTCATGTTCATAAAGAGCACAAACGCATGGTACTCGTCGACAATAACACATCAAACACAAAACACAATCGTATACCGCTTGACAAAAGATGAGATTACCTCCGCTATTTCTTCTTCCACTAGTACCGACACCATGTCCATTTCAGTCCGACTCCTTCTCACAATCTTCCTCGTCCATCCATGATAATGCTCATTTCACTATGATATTCCTTTCCTTATGCTGAACCAAATAGTCCAGGGTTCTAACTTTCTGCTATTTTGCCACCACTGCAATCACGAGCTAACTTTTACTTCTCATTTTACAGAGCGTAAGGGTTCAGAGATCGGATGGTCAGGCAACTAGATCTTGGTTAGCAAAATACTATTAGATATCGTCAAAGGGCAACTTACGGTGGGCTCTTGGTAAGGTCAGTCTTGAGAATGACCGGCACCCTCGTCATTTCCGTTACATCCTGGATGTAGTCACCGCCTTCCTCGCGGAGCGAGAACAGGTTGAGGTACTTCTCCTTGTTGCTGAGTCGAGTCTCAACAGCCTCCGTCACGGGCACCTTGGAGTCGGAGCGGGTTCGGTGCAGGTTGCCAGCGGTGGACGAGGATCGGGTTGGCGAGCCGGGGACACTCTGGGTCGGGCGCTCAGCCAGCGAAGCTCCAGCCATGGCCTCGGTCACATCAGACGTGTTGTCATCGTCGTCATCGAAGAGAGCATCGACATCATCAGTTGAGATGGTGCCAGTTTCGGTTTGCTTGCGAGTAGCTTCCTCGCGCTCCTTTCGGGCGCGGTCGGCCTCCTCGGCCTGACGCTGTGCAGCCAGAGCATTCGATTGTCGGATGGACGCGGCAGCCTTAGGTCGCTCATCCTCAGGCACGAATGCTGAGCTGGGGACGCCCTTCTCCCAGTAAAGCTCAAGCACTCGCTTCTCCTTTCGGAACTCGGCCTTCTTCAAAGGCAGCTGATCGCAGTGAACTCGCTTCTCAAATCCCCATTCAGGGATGAGGACGTCAAATGCGGATTCATACACGCACAGAACGATACCCTCGGCAATGAGGTCACCGTTGGCCTCCTGGCGCTTCTTGTCCATTGTTCGGCAGGACTCGATGTGAACACTCTGCTCCTGAGCGTTCTGAGCAGAGTCCTTCTTGGTGTTGGCAGATTCGGCAGTCTTGACCAAGCTCTCCAAGTCATCAGTGAACTCAATCTTGCCCTCTGAGAGGATCGCCTCAAGCTGACGATGGACAATAATGTCAGCATAGCGACGAGTGGGGTTGGTGAAATGAGTGTACAAGGGTAGGTTGAGAGCGTAGTGAGGCCACAGGAGCTTGCCCGTCTTTCCGGAAATGAAGTACTTGGCTCTTTGCATAGACTTGACAAGTAGTGTCTCCATGCCCTTTCGCAGATCGGGATCATCCACTTTGAAGAGGCTGTTCTGGAGGGCACCACTGCCGGATGAGTCGATGTCGTAGCCCAGGGCTGTCATACGCTCAACAAAGGTCTGAAGTCGTCGTGGGTTGGGCGCCGATTGGCGTCGGAGGAAAGCCTTGTCAGGAAGACCTTCAACAAGGCGCTGCGCCACATAGGCGTTGGCCTTGTGAATCAGCTCTTCCACAAGCTCAAGGGCCTGAGTCGAGTCAAACAGGTTGTCTTGAACTGGATTGTTCTCGTCATCGAGTTGCTGAAGCAGCCGAAGAGGAGCAATGGGCTCGCCGCCAGCACCAAGACGAGTTTCCCGGAATTTTTGCGATACGGCGTTGAGGATCTGGATCGTGTTGACAGGAATGGCCGAGTTCTTGTACTCGGAGGGGTTGGTCAGAGCATCGTCAATGTCCTCAAGGGATACCTTGGCAGCACTCTTGACAATCGAACGGCCGACCCAAGCATCACCCTCGGCAACAGATCCAGTGTGGGGGTTTACGCTGAACACAACAGATACCGTAAGGCGATCCTGATCAGGGGTCAGTGAGCAGACCTCAGTGGACAACTTAGGGGGCAGGAGAGCGCAGAAGCGGTTCTTAAGCTGGACAGAGGTGCCTCGCTTCTTGGCCTCGCGGTCCACGAGGGAGTTTGGCTTGACAAAGTGAGCAACATCAGCAACGTGAACACCAATCTCGATCTTGCCATCAGGGCGAGATTTGACATGAACCGCATTGCCTAGCTCAGCCCCTCCGTTGTAGTCAATGGTGAAAGCCTTTTCCTCGCGGTAGTCGCGACGCTCGGCAAGAGCGGCCTCATCTTCCTTCTCGAGGGACCAGTCTTGAAGACCAACGCTACGAAGCACAGCATCAGAGAACTCGTCTGAAGCAAAGTTGTTATCGCGAAGGAGAGCATCCGTTTCAACTTTCAGATCGCCCATGCGTCCAAGTTGCTCAACGAGTGTTCCGAAGGGATGGAGCGAAGTGATGGGCCAGCGCTTGATGCAGGCCACAAAAATTCGATCCGCATAATCTTGGTGCTTCTCGACGAAATCACGGGGGGCCTGCTCGGTAGGGATAGCAATGAGGGGTACACGCTTGTCCGTGGGCTTAAACCAAACGATCTTGGGCTTCTCCTGCTGGCGAGGCTCAAGGTGACGGGAGTTGCTGCCTTCACGAGCAGCCCTTTCAGCCTCCTGCTTCTCCTTGGTAGCCTGGCTGCTGGGACGGAGCAGGCCAAGAGTACCAGAAAACATTTGACCAGCAACGCGCTCGATGACAGCGACAACGTGACCAGCATACAGAGGCTTCTGCTCATCATTGATCTCCTCCTCTTCGACAAGAAGGAGGCTCTGGCCCTCAACTTCAACATCGTCGTTCTTCTTCTGGGTAGGTCGCTGGCGCAGACTACCACGACGACGAAGACCGCCCTCAGTAGGGTTTCCTTCGTTGTTGTTACCAGAGTTCTGGTTACCCTGGCTGGTAGATCCGGATCGAGTATCAGTGATGTCCTTGCGCTTCTTCTTCTCTTCCTTCTCACGCTTCTGGCCCCAAACCTCATCAACGTCCAGAAGCTCGATAGCGACAAGATCGCCTTCAAGGGCACGGTTTCGGTCCTTGCTACCACAAATGAAGATGTCGGCATCAAGCAGGCCATCCTGAGTGGTAACATAAGCATCACTACGGTTCTTCTTGTTAACACGGAGGATACCAGAGACAAGTTGGCCGTCGCCCAAAAGAGCGGGGAGAGAGGCCTGAGGGAGGTAGGGGGTGAACAAAGTCTTGCGCTGCTGTTGTTGCTGCTGGCCGCCAAGCTGGCCCGCATGCTGGGAGCCTTGGAGACCTACGAACTGCTGGCCATTCAGTTGAGCGGCTTGTAGAGCCTGCAACTGGTTGAGCTGCATAGGGTTGAGCTGCTGGCCATACATCTGGGGCATCATCATCTGGTTGGGCAGCTGCATAACCTGGGGTTGGTTGGGGTTATACTGAAAAGCTCCAACTCCAGAGACTGACTGGTTCATAGATCCGCGAGGTCGGTGACCAGGCTGGAAGCCTTGATTCTGTCCAGCGTTGCCGGACTGGTCTTGACCCTGGCCCTGGGTGCGCCAGTTGCCTTCGAAGTTGCGCGATCCAGTGCGGGCATGACCGCTTCCACGGCGCTGGAATTCGGTGCTTTCGGCGTTCAGACCACGGCTACCTCCACGACCATTAACAGCCATGCTCTGGCTGCGGCCATGACCGCCGCGTCCACCTCGGGTAGATCCCTGAGCAACAGGGACTTCAAGGGTAGACTGAGAAGCACCCTTGTTCTCTTCGTCGGGGGCGGGAGAAGCTGGGAACGAGAAGCCGGTAGTTGTTCGTTTCTGCTGTGCAATTTCGGCGGCCTTCTTGGCATCCGCGAGAGCTAGGGAGTGTCTTCTCTGATGACCGCCGCCAGAACCACCACCGCCGCGGCCACCTCGGCCACCGGCGTTCTCTCGGCCTTGGGCTTGAGGAGCTTCGAAGTTGCCGAAGTTGGATCCAGAGGCACCGGAAGAAGGCGCAGGGGGAGGCCCCATGCCCATGTTGGGGAGTGCCGACTGATTACGGCGATGTGAGAGTGGCTGGGTAGGGGGAGCCATATTCTGCTGCTGCTGCTGCTGGGGCACTTGGTTGGGGAACTGGAAAGCAGCTTGCGACATATTGGGCATTGGCTGCAAAGGATTGAACGCACCACCGGGGCCAAGAGGTTGTCCCGGAGGCATCATCCCCATATTGACATATTGCTGATGTGTAGCTTGGATCTGCTGTTGCTGTTGCTGCAACAGCTCAATCTGCTGCTGGATGGCGAGCTGTTCCACTGAAGATAGAGCATTAGTATAAAGATACAGAAGAGCGGCTATCCAAGAGCAGTGACGGGGAGAGCAACACTTGTGAGGGAAGGGAATAGCATATTTGCATGATGGCTTGTGGGCATAAGGGGTAGGTGAAGCTTTGATGACGCCACATGATAGAAACACCAAAAAAAAAGTTGGAAGATAAAGGATAACTAAGGCATCATGAACTTACTTCCAGGGTTAGCAAACATGCTCATCAATGGCGTCAGCTCAGAAGGGCTCCGACGATGTGCAATGTGCAGTCTGCGCCCAGCAGGTCCAGGGACGCCGCCAACCTGGGGCTGCTGCTGGGAAGGTTGCTGCTGCTGAGGCTGTTGAGCCTGCGGCTGCTGCGGGGGTTGCTGTTGCTGCTGCTCCATGATGAACAGTCAGAAGCACAAAAAGTGGTTTAAATGTAGCACGTCGATGTTCGGCGGTGAGATGGATCAAGATGCAGCTAGTTGGGTCTGATATCGAGAAACGTGTTGGTAGCCGAAGATGGGCGGGCGAGTTTGAGGATTGGGAACCTGTTTGACAACGAGCAACGGATGAGGCGAGTTGCGATGGCGAAAAGGCGATGGCACGGCGGGACAATGTTTGCCCAAAAGGAGGGTAGACGAGCTTGCGCTGAGCCAAGGAGTGTGGTTTAGGAAAAGCGGCGATGAAGAGGCAGATGGTGAGACGACTAGAAGTGAAAGCCGGGATGAATGGAAGAAATTCCAACTCCTGGCGAGAGGAAGATAGACGCGGGTAAGTAATGGAGAAGAAAGAGGAAGAGGAGGGATGGATGGATGTGAGTGAGTGGAAGAAGATGGGTGGATGGAGATGGTTTAGCTTCAGGTGGAGTGTGTGAGTGAGTGACGGGAGGTGGGATGGATACGACTAATAGGTGAGTTTGTACCTGCTGAGCTAAATTTGCCTGTACCAGTACGGCAGGTAAGGTGGGGACAATGTGTACCTTCCAATACTTAAGCTGCCTGTATATATGTCATTGGGGTAGTAGCCCGGGCAGTCGGGTTCGCCCAAGATAGCAGCTGCGTGCGTGCCTACATGCAGTAGAGAACAGCTAATCACTGTAGATACTGTGTGGTTTTCCTATTGAGTACATCCCAGAATTTACTTTGTGCAGAGAGTTAAAAATTCATCTCTTAGGTGGCATATTCTCAAGCTCGGGGGGGGGCAAAATCTAGATGCTCTCCACTGGTGTACGGGCAGCTGGACTGGGGGATGGGCCTCTAAGGCGCCTAAAAATGGGGATGTCCGCTGGTCTAACGTAGCTCTAGTGGCCCCCGAGAGCCCCTAGCACCTGAAGCTCGCACTGACGCCGGCTTGCTCCGCTAATAGCGGGGATACTAACTTATCTCCTAAATGCCACATGGATGTGTTGATGCAACAAACATTACTGCAAACTGTCAGGCCGAGCCTTTTTACAGTAACTTTGATCAAGTCGTGCGTGTTGAGAACATGTTCCTTTAACGTGTCAAGTCGACAGATTGTGTGTCTACATACGTGCAGCACAATGTCCTATTCAGCTCAGAAACAAGGGTGACGAAAGGTACCACAACCCCAGCTTGAGATTGACCATGATCCATGATTCAAGGAGTCGATCTTTCTGGTTGTGGCGTCGAGGGAGGTGACAGGGCGTCGACAGGAGCAAACATGAGTGAAACCCGATGGACAAAAGGATCATTGTTTAGCTTGTCTGTGAGACAATATTGGACTTGACGTGAAACTTGACCAGATACTCAAATCCGAAATGGTAGTTGTAAATCCCAAAACATCAATCTACCTTCAACTGTGGCTTTACTAGGAATCACAGACTTGTACTATTGGACGCCGTTTTCTCCCCCTGGACGATCCAAGCTTCAACGCCCAACATGAAATTATCCCCGTAGTCCAGCCCAGCTCAGACAAGCTCTTTCTGTCATGATGAGCTCTGCCATGGATCTTCAGTTTCAGGCAATCTTCTAAACTGGTTCCCTTCCTTAAACAGATCCTTTCACAACGCAAAACCCAAACTTTCAATTTCCCTTTACAACGCGTGTTCTTGAACGAGGTGATGATGCTTAACTGTATCCGCCTGCGCTAGGGGCGACCAACCCCCCTGCTTCGCACCATTGTATGGATGGATGGATACACAATCAAAAACCTCCAAAGCTCCCGGTCTCCCTGCGTCTCAAAGCGTGGTCTTTGGTAGCGTAAATAATGTAAGGGAACCAGGAAAACCGTGCGCCAAACGTCATCGAGGGGCAGTTTATCATACCACTGACGAAATATGATGGGCTGGAGCTTGTTCAGTGATCTCATTAGCATTCCATTATTTTGTTGTCTTGTTAAAGCTCCAGATGCTAGCTAGGTCCAGACAGCTGTCATTTCGTTTCCCTCCATAGCCCGACTGCATACCTGGCAAACGGTCAAAGGAATAGGTAAGTAATAGGCTTGGCTATGTTTTTACTTGATCAGGATAATTTCCTGTTCATATCCGTAACGAGGTAAATTCAATCGTTTTCCATCCCTTTGGTCGAGCGCATCAATTGTAAGTGGATCGTTCAGAAACACTAGACTATCTACCTAAGGTAGCAAAGGGTTCTTTCAACCGCGTTTTGAGAATTTAAGCTCCTAAACACGTCTCTGGGCAATTGTACACTATTTTATAATGTGCATATTACGATAGGTATAATTTTTGCCTTTTTGTCAAGTGTCTTTTCATGAACGTGGAGTTACGCCTCTTCACCTTAGTAGGCAAGGTATCCTATCCTTTGCGCTGCCTACCACAAACTGAGTTTCGGAACCTGGGGTGTCAACCTTTATTGAGCCCCTGCCCTGCGAACCCATCGGCCAAATTCGACCTTTATCAAAGAGGACAAACCAGAAATGGCTTTTGTGGCTTGAAAGTCAACTTTTGCATATCTCAAAAAGAGCTTATTAGGTGCACAAATGACCAGTAACGGCAGTGAATCACACCCATGTTCTAAGTAAGTAGATTCGAATCACTAGCAATGCAACCTTTCAGTCGGGCTACTCCATTGTGCCTCGTCTCGTCTCAAACGGTCAGATCAAGTGCTTCAGCTTCCCGTGGCAAAACTTGGGGAATTACTACCCTCGGATAGAATATTCTCTCGGGTTGGTTGGCTGTGACCGACTCAATCACCTTCGACTTTGTGTCCTGGTAGTTTCTTAGAAACCTCTGTTGATCTTTGCTTGATCTTCTTGAGCAAGCCGGAGCTATGTTTCACGCGATTGGATCCCAAGCTCTTCATAAGGTGTACGTATAGGTATTTATGCGCCCATGATGAGGCTTACATAACACATGTGGCAGGTGTAAGTGGCTGAGCAACTCTCTCGGGACTTAATTTTAGCGGACCGAGATCTGCTTCCTCCAGAATATGCCCTCATTCCTGACCATGCCTCATTCAGTTAGCTGTTTAGCTGCATCAAAAGCAAATACGTACCTAGGGACAATACTCTGATCGACATCCAGCCTCTTGTAAAGGGCTGCACTATTACGGCCCAAAAACAACGTTCTACATCTTAGCTTAACGCGAGTTTGGCTTGAGGAAAGGTTCTCGCTTATTCGTGTTACTTGCGAACATACCATTTGATATCGTTCTTCTCACAATTTGAATCCCTTCAATTTCTTTCCAGATGCGATCACGATAACGAACCCGACAGACATCTGCTTTTCGAGATGACGCGCTTCTCGCCGACGAAACGGAGCCAATTGCTCTCCAGCCCTGAGCGCAACATAGCTGCGAGCTTTCTACTTGATACCCGAAATAACGAGTTGAATCATCGGGATGCTCTCGCGGCTGCTCAGGTAGAGCATGAGCGCGTACGTCAAGCTGCGATACGAGTCTATGAGCTCCACGAACTACGGCAAGAACAGAAGCGTATCCTCGAAGAGGAGCGCAGGGAAGAAGAAAGGCTGAAAGCAGAAGCAGCCGTCGTCGCGGAGGAGAAAAGGCTTCGAGAACTCAAAGCCAAGACGGTCCCGCGGCTACCACCAGAGCCAGAACCCCAATCACCACCTCCTCCCGCGAAATTAGACCCTCCAAAAGTAATCAACGGTACAACACCAGTCAAGGAGGCAAAGCAGCCCGAAACATCAACGACACCCGCTTCTGAGATAAAGAAGCCTGCTACTGTACCAACTCCAGCATCAGCTCCCGCTCCAGCCCCTGCCACGACTGGGCTATTCTCGCCAGACAAACCGAGCAACCCATTCGGTACCACCCAGCCATCATCTCAAAGCCCCTTCCAGAAACCAAACGGATTGGCAACACAGCTTGCTGCGCCTGCTACTTCAAGTGCTAAGCCGGCCGCTGCGCCAGCCGTGCAACCTTCGCAAGCTGCACCAACTCCCTGTGTCGATCGCTATACTCAGATTCACCAAGAGCTCAAGAAACTACGGAGGGAGCTACAAGCACAGTCAAAGGTCACTGGTTCGCCTCTCAAGGGCAAGCTGGGTGCCTCTCGGCGAGAGATTCGCGTTGCTATCGGCCAGTTGACGGGTGGAAAGGGAGCCAATGCTCAGCCAGTAAGTCAAGACTCGCATTGTTTTTGAGGCAATATCTAACAATGTTCAGATCAATAAAATCACAGCCGCCCTCAAAGAGGCTTTGGAGGGCCGGATTCCAAGTCCTCCAATCGATGTCAGTCTCTTTGTCGTTGATAAGAGGGAGCCTGTGGAAGGTTCGCTGAATAACGAAGCCACCCTGCCCTCACTCTTCATCTATCTCATCAACATCTGCGCCAAGGGTATTGTCAATCAGTTCATTAACGAAGGCGGTGCAAACCCTAAAGCTGCGGACCCCGTTGGTGTCTTTGCAGCTCACATCTTCTCCACCAAAGAATTCCACTGGCGAGGTCAATCCTTGATCGATATTCTTATGGCCAAGTATCGAATAGTGTGCCCTGTCCTATTTGGTCACAGGGGTAGTGACAGGACAGAACGTGGGCGTACGGCCATCGGCTGGAAAAAGGATGGGCCATCATGGATCACCGAGCAGAGCCACAACGACAGGATGACGGGCTTAGGTGCTGGCTTCGCTTCTCTATCTCTGAGGGACTTCAGCAAGTCAGCAAAGAGTAACCCCTACCCTCCTACAAACTACTGGAAGGCGCTCGCCTACATCATTAACTCATCACCCAACGAAACATCAAACACCCAATACGTCGTGCTGCGGTCTATGATCCAGGGTCACGAGCAGCGTTTCCTCAACTTCTACGGTAATGCAGCTTTGGCGGCATTGCGGCTCGCACTCATCGAATTCCCAAAAAAGGCACCTCAGAATGCCACAGCTGCTGGCTCTTTGGCTGCGCTAGCCGATGTGCTCAAGTCTGAGTCTGGGTTGATATTGGTGTAAAGACGCCATATTGTATGTTTAGGGGCCGGAAATCAAAGAAGATCCCGTCCGGGATCGTACCAGGCGTTTAAGGAAGAGAAGGCTGTCCTCTCGCCGAAGGAGGGTATCATACGACTTTGTGGCATAGATATTTGGTGGATTTGTTGGATTATTTATTTAGGCAGACGACGGCCACGCCGGCTTCTCTTCATCTATCGTTCTAGTATACAAATGACAGAAATAAAAAAGAAAATTCTCGGTCGATGCATATGAGCAATCGTGAAACTACCTAGTTTCCCCAGCCAAAACTCCGATTCCCAGTTATAACCATGTCATGAGCGCTCCTAACAAAGGGCTTGTACTTCCATCTCTTTACTTCCTGAAAAGGGATGTCCGATTATATAATCAGGAGGAGAATCAGTAGCAGAATAAGGACAAATATGAGAGCAGCTATACAGCAGCTGCTGTAGCGATCTTCATTCTGTCGCATCACATGCTGCAGCTTCTGCACGCCCGTCGCCAACCGCCCGCCCACGCGATCAGCCACGTTATCAACATCCTCGAGCATCTCGCGTTGCTCCTCGAGCTCCCTGCCCATATCATCCGCCTGCCGGCGCAGGTTACCCACCGTTTGGAACACACCATCCAAGTGCTGATCCTGCTCTTGCATCATCTCCATCTGTTGCTGCTGCTCAAACTCTGCATAGTTGTCCTCGCCATCGATGGCAAACGCATTCGGGTCCGGTAAGTCGCCTGCGCCTGCGTGGTCGACCTTCTTTGCGAGCTCGTCGTGCATGTCATCGATCTCGCCGCCAACTTCTTGAACAAGGCGCTTGCGGCGCGTGACTTCGTGGGCTGAGAGGCCGAACTGCGATGGTTGCGACTCTACGGCTTGGACTGAGGCGACGAGGTCGGCTAGATCGTCGGCGAGTGAGGACAGGGCGGATTCGAGATCGGAGCGAGCTGAAGCGAGTTCGGGGGAGTTGGCATTTGTGGAAAGGGAGCGGATTCGGAGGTATGAGGCAAATAGTGGCCGGGCATTGGCCATTTGATTGAGAACATCTCTGCGCAGTAGTTAGTATCAATGACAAAGGTAGACACGAAGATGAGGACGTACTGCTGGACCTGGAGGAACGGATCCTCATCGTTCGTGGAGGACATCATCCTGAAGGTATTGGCGTGTTCATGCACATTAGCTGTGTTGCGCTATGATTCCGTGTATTTTTATGAAGTAATAGCAGAATTGATGATCATGAAGCCAGATGGATAGTTCAAAGTATTAACTAATCTTAGCAGCCTGCGATATTGAAGGTTGGAGGGATGACGTTGCATGGACCTGGACCCTGAGCTTATTTCGGGTTACCCGGGAGCCCTTCGGTGAAAGATCAGGTACGTACTTTTTGACTTGCTCACACCGAAAATTCACCTACAAATTCGACTCGCACACCAAAAAGAACCATGGTTTTTGTGGTCATTAACTCCGCAAAAACTGTTTCATCTCAAGTCTTGAGGGGTGCTTAAGCTTGATTAAATCAACAGTCTTTTGACCCGAGCATTTACCAGGCTGTCCAACTCTCTCAGCTGCTTTCCTTTGGCCATTGGAAGAGAAACAACCTTTCCAATACACTACATATCACTTGCATATCTGTGCCGATATTGTAAGTTACAACAGCACCTTAGGAGAAACACATAGTCACGTTATACATCAAGATTTGAATACAAACACCAGTCGACGTATGCAATCAAACTGAGTACCGGTAAACAAACGAACCTGACACCAACCGGATACAATCACTGACAACACTCCAGGGTAACTTACAAAGTCTCAAGATGATACCTGAGAAACCTCTGCCGTTCAATGGCGATTTCTGTTCGCCCGAGGAGTACATTAATGAGCTTCTTATGTTTGTTCGGACTTCCGAAACTTTTCAGATTCTCTGTGGTGGTGTCCACATCCTCGACTTCTTCACTATCGAGCCTGGTCTCTTCCACTACGCGATACCCAAGGAATGGCACTCCTTTATCCTCTCGCGGAGTCTCATGGAGTTCCTAGACCTACTCATGCGAGATAACCTAGACACCGTAAAGTTTGAAGGAGAACAACCACCAGACAGCTTTATCGAGTACATCCGAACAATCCGGGATCTATCACTTGGCCGTTCGTTTTCGCCCCCTACACACAAGCTGCCTGTTCTACCACGCTCAGTAGCTGTGGGCATGAACGTAAAGAAGACTCACGAAGTCACCAATTTCGCCGAATATCTCGCCCGACTCTCGGAAGATATTAATGAGCAGTACGGGAATGAAATCTCCCATTTTATTGACTTTGGAAGCGGCCAAAACTACCTTGGCCGAGCCATGGCAAGTGAGCCATACAACCGACATGTGGTGGCTGTTGAGGGACGAGAAAATAACGTCACGGCAGCAAGAGGTCTCGACATGTCTTCTGGTTTGGCCGTCAAGCCAAAAGTCATGAGAAACAAGAAGCTATGGACAAAGATTCTCGAAGCACGTGGTCCTGATGCTCAAGACGATCCTGGAGCATTGGCCAACGCTATTCGTGAGGTGGCGGGAGACGAGGCATTCGAGTTCAGACCTGTCAGAGAACTTGAGGCAGAATATACAGTGGAACAGGGCAAAGGATCAGTTCAATACATCTCAGGTCGACTAGACAGCGGCGACCTGTCCGACGTAATTGGCCAAATTGATACTGGAAGTAGATCCGAAGCCGAAAAAAAGGATCTGAGCTTGATGGCCATGTCGATCCATTCTTGCGGAAATCTATCGCATTTTGGAATCCGTTCTTTGGTTCTCAATCCAGACATTCAAGCTGTGGCCATTGTTGGATGCTGCTACAACTTAATGACCGAGAAACTTGGCCCACCAACCTACAAGCATGCCTTCTTAAGGCCAACGCTCCAAGCCGTCAACGGCCGGCTTGTTCGTGAATCAGACAAGCATGATCCTCAAGGATTCCCAATGAGCCAGAAATTCTCAACATACCAGGGAGATGGTGTGCGATTGAATATCACAGCTCGCATGATGGCCTGTCAAGCGCCGCAAAACTGGGACGAGAAGGACAGTGCAGGATTCTTCTCACGGCACTTTTACCGAGCAGTCCTGCAAAAGATGTTCCTCGATCGAGGTGTCGTGGTCAAGGTGCGGCATTCAGACGCCTATGGAGGGCCTCAAGCAGATACTGCAGCCTCCGAACAAGATGACAGTGAAAGCCCCTTCAATATCAGTACCAACCCTGTCATCATTGGGTCGCTACGGAAAACCTGCTATGGATCGTTCAAGTCGTACGTTCGTGGGGCGGTGCAGAAGCTCACGACCAACAGCGAATACAAGCAGTACGCAGAAGTGATGCAGGAGAAGATGGGCAGTATAACAGATGAAGAGATCGAGCGATACGAAGCCATGTATTTGCCACGAAAGAGGGAACTGTGCGCTGTCTGGAGTCTCATGGCATTCAGCGCCATGGCGGTTGAATCCCTCATCGTCGCAGACCGGTGGACGTTTCTCAAAGAGCACGACGATCTCGTTCGTCATGCGTGGGTCGAGACAGTCTTTGACTATCAACGGAGCCCAAGAAACCTGGTCGTTGTCGGAGTCAAGCGATAATTAAACTTTCAGCTATTTCAGAATAGGAATGAAGCGAGCTGTCTCATGCAAGATGATGCTGTAGTCACTAGTGCTTTACTGTACCCAGATCGTGTCCACATTTCTTTAGATGGGACCTGGGGAAGAGACAAGCCTGACGTGCCGCATCAAAATGCCAAAGGTTGGCTGAAATGCCAAACAAACAAGCTCTCTTTGCCTTGACATCGGCGGTGCGGGAGAGTTCACAATCAGTCGGCTAAGGCGGTTACTACCCCAGCCCAGCGATGTCATGCATGAACCCCCTCCTCTTTCTCGACACTTCCATCATGGTTGGAGAGAAATGACAGGATAGGAAGGTCATGGGTCGATCAGCGGCGCAGAGAAGAATGACCTGGACCAACAAGACCGGGAAATATGTTGTCCCGAGGCTTTGCTTCAACTCCATAGCTGTTGCAAGCAGACAGTTCTATCACGAACTAGTTAGAAAATCATAATGGATGCCGAATGCCCCCTGTGGATTGTGTCATTACGATATGCTGATGTGTAAGCCTAACCTCGGAGCTTTATCACGCCAATATGCATCCCACTTGGTTTCCCGTCCCACAACGAGCGGGACAAATGCCCCTTTCATTGATAGGCGTTAAATGGATATTTGCTTCATGGAGACTATCAACAATGACCAGTTGGCAATGAACAGATAGATTGGATGTCAAGCATGGGTGCAATGCTATATGACATTGCTCATTCGATAGCGCCAGTGACCTGGTCTGGGAGGAAGATGATAAGTTGCCCCGTAGATATTCGGAAATCTAATGTTGTAATGGGCTGGCTAATACATATCATTATGGCCCAGAGGTTGACAGTGTGACAGGGGGCCCATGATTGAGGCCGTAGGCCTGTAATGCAATGCAAAGCGATACTGGCAGGAGGTCACGAAGTGAATCACGAGTCTATGGTGCCATCAACAAGCCATACGGGAGGCCCGTCGGCAAGGGTATTTACTAGTAGAAGCGGGGACAGGGTCCTAGGACCCAAGTTAGCTAAAGCTCTGGCAGTTTCTGCGCCCGTTTCAGCGGCATCTATCGTGGGGTTTATCATCCGACAATACGTATTAAAAATAGTGATAAGCGAGATCTTCAATATGTTGAGGTGAAGCCCACCGAGGTGAGACGGCCAGTGATGTCCATTTCGAGATGCGTGCAGGTGGTGAGAGATGCGATGTGACCAAGACGGACCTGCTTTGGGCACGATGAGCAACGATAAATTGATCACAAAATCGAGGTTCTGGAATGAGGGATTCAAGGCGTAGCTGATAGGCTCAAGAATCATATCACTCCCTCATCGTTGGTCCCAAAAGCAAGGTAGCGTGCGCAGGTCCAGGGGCAGCTGACACTAGTTGCCGTAGTAGCAGACTTCGTGTATGACGAGCGGAAAACCATGCTGTAGGTATGGTGAAGGCATGGTGTAGGCTTCTGTCTGTATGCGAGGCGGAGGCAAAGCAATTGTGAGGAACACGAAAGCTGGGGTTTCCCAGGATGTTTCCGAGATTGGACAGCCGCAGAATCTTGTGACTAGGGTCGTATTTGTTGCTGAAGCTGACTTGAGCTGACCTTGAATCACCAAAATGATGAGTCTGAATGGTGACGTCCTTTTAGGTGAAGAAAATGGAAATGCGTGGCCGAGAGAAAGGGCATGTGATGACAAAAATGGTAAGACAGCAATACAGTGGAAGGAAAGCAGGATAGGGCAGGCAAACTACAACTGCCTTACCTTACCTAGCCTCCTTTGCCCGGGCACATTCGACTGCAACTACGTACCTAGGTAAAATTAGGGGTCAAAAGTAAGCGAACGATTTACGGTATCCCACCTTAAAACAGGATTTTCCTAGGTTTTAAAACCTATATAAAATACTAAGTATAGTAACTATAATAAGTTTTTTTTCTATTTTATATAGTTTAACTATTAAATCATTATTTATATTAATTTTAAAATAATATATATTAAAATAATAGACATACTTAGTGTAAGAGTAGCGGGAAGTGTAAGGTTATTAGGCAGGGGCTCTATAAGAG
>JAJJWN010000169.1:0-105776 GCA_021655885.1 Fusarium abutilonis | reverse complement strand
TACTTATAAACTTAATAAGTATTTACACATAAGCTTATATAATAATATATTTATACTATCCCTAGTACAAGAAGGGGTCACAGGTAATAAGTAGAAAGTCTTTATTAACAAGTTTAATTATAGCAGATACTATAGTAACCAAGAGTTACTAGAAGTTGCACCTTATGCTATTGAGACTTAACTAAACCTGTTTTTTATAGCCACCTCACATATCCTCCAGTACAGACAGCACCAGTTAGTACCCTCCAATCGCATCAGTGATATACTCGTCTCCCCAATGGTTCTTTTGAGTCTCGTCGTGGACGAGCTTGTGAACAGAAATCTGGGGCAGCTTTTTAATGTTCACCTGCTTTTCCTCGGCGGCAAAGACCCTCAGGTTGTAGTTACCGTGGCCGTGGTTGTGCACCGAGGCAGAGACGGAGGTATTAGCGTGGACCTCGGTTTTGTTGTTTTTGCTGTATCCGAGGGAACCGATATACCAATCGCCATCACCAGTTTTGCAAACCTCTCGGAGATGCTCAGTCTTGAAAGCGACATAGTACACACGGATGTACAACAAAACAATTAGGGTCGAACTTCAATCATCGACTGACAAATAACTTATCTGGATTCCTGCGGAGTCGACCCAGGTGATGGCAGCAACCTGCTAGTTATTGGGAGACACAATAATATTCTGCTGTTTCTTGTCATTATTGTCCACAGCCCACTCGATTCTGTTGACCGTATAGTCACCGGTGCCTGAATCATCAGGAGACTCGAGGTAGCTCAATCGGTTTTCGTCATTGTCATCAGCGGCAACGTAAAAAAAGAGGCTCCTTTTTCCAGTGTCAATGGCAACAACGTCGTCGGGGAGAGTCTGGAAGATCCATCAGCCGCCTCGTGGTCAATGCTAGAGTAGATTCGTTCACTCACAAAGGCCATTTTGCTCAGTTCTTTGGGTGTACTTAGGAGTGGGCTGGGGCTGGTAGGCTTGGGAGGTTTGTTTGGAGGCGGACTTGTAAAGGAAGACAGGTTTTTTGTAGAGGGCGAGGCTTTGGGAGTTAGGGAGGCTTTACGCAAGGGTAGAGCCTGGTCGGGAAGCGAGGTGTTGATCTCAAATGAGAAAGAAATGCAAGTGAAAATTGTCGATGCAGTGACTGCTGAAGATGCTGTTGAGGCGGGGGAGACGACAAGATTTATACTTGTGCCATCGCCCAGAGTCGCCTGCAGAGTCAGTGAAGCTCCGGGGCTTGCGTCGATGTGATCGCTCGGATGATGGACCTGGTCGGATATGATGCTCTAGCTCAAGAAGGGGATGATGCAGCGCGGAGACGACTATAGCCGTCTGAGCGGTAGGTTGGAATGATGAGCAAGGTGGCTTTGGCGATTATTTTGGGAGATAATACGTCTCGAATGTCATGGACCAGGTGGCGAGAGATTCTCAGCTATCAAGATGTTGAGGTGCCTCCGAGAGTAACCGTTTTAGCTATGTCTCCTCAGAATGTTGTGTCAAGTATATCCACAATTTAAGACATGCAGCTCATATTTTCTGGAGGGTAGAGTCGATGCCAGACATGAAACAGAATAATGTCCTAGGACTAAGATGCGTCAGGTAGCTACATGTAGAGAAGCTGATGTAGGAGTGAATATCTTTAGACACAAGCACACAACGCAAACTTGGGTACTATAATGAGATCAAGGTAAGGTATCTTAGTCTTCTTTTCTAACTGGGAGGCCATATGGAACTCGAATCGAGTCGCGTTCCGTACTAACTGAGTGTTTGATAAGGGCTGAAGCAACTTCGTAGGAAAACAAGAGTTGTTATGGTAAAGGTGGGAAGAACTGAATCTTGATCGCCTACTCCTTAACTTACCACCTGCAGAGGCTGAGCTAGGGTTCAGATTCTGGGGGTATAGAATTCAATACATTTGTGACGTTGTCGGCTTAGGTATGGTAATAGCAGTACGAGATCACAACGAAGCATTGGCTATCACTCGCTCAAAGAATTCAAACGGTAAGTACCTGAAGTCTTGTAGGGTTGTGCAATTTAGAACATCTATATATGGAGCAGCCAACAACATTGCCATTTAATTGTGATTTTAATATCCACATAGCAAGGCAATTCCCAACTGGAAACCTTACAATTTCAGGCCCTATTCTATCACCATAGGGTGCTTGTTTCTACTATCGGATTGCACTATAGGTATGCGTAGATATCAGGCAATTCAATCGTTGATGGGACTGCTAGGACTCTAGGGATGAAGTCAATCCGCGGCCAGACTGTCTGGAATACATGGCCATACGATGTCGTGATGGTATGTGGAGAGCTGAGGTGCTACAATTCATGTAGCCTAAACTTCTATATCCCCTACCTCTGCTGCTTTGAGACCTAGCTGCAGCCAGACCAAGGCTGAGTTAAGACATGTGGAGTAGAAACGACACAGACTGTTGCGATTCTAGACTTGGGCGCTGTGACATATCATTACTTGCCCGCGCGGGTGAGGGTCTAGGCCAGTTGATCATTTCAACCCACCCTCTGCACGCAGCTATCGAGGAAAGGCATGAAAGTAAAAAGATACAGCTTTCAACTTAGGCATAGTAGTAATAGTTTCGACAGACTAATAATAGTCTCATAGCCTTAACATTTATTACTTCTAATATGCTATAATAACCTTCAGCTAGGTAACAGGTTTACCTTTAGTAATAGCTTAGGATCAAGGACTACTAGATCAAGAGATCTGTAGAAGTGATGCAATGGGGTTCGCCTTTGCTAATTAACTAGTATTATTTAACACTTAAAGTGACTAATTTAGGCGTGCCACAACGAGCCGCTGGCGACGACATCTCCCGATTTCCCGCATTCAGCCAACCACAATGCCGGCACTATTCCCACATTAGACTCAAGAGCCACCATCATGAAAACAAGCTCGATGCAGTTGTGTCTGAACGGTATACCAGAAGTGGACACTTAGACACTCCGTAATTCAAGCCATGAGCCTCCACTCTCGTATCTTCCCACGCAGATGCAGGTCGGTAAACATACGAGATGCAACGCACGGATCGCCAGCTCTGATATACATGCCTTGTCTTGCCACGTAAGCCATGCGTGACGGGAATGATCCGCGGGCTGTGGCCTGTAAGAGGTAGCAAGAGTCCCGTAGTGTTCGAGACCAAAGACGAAAGTTAGGTGCCGTAGAACCCTATGCGGCATATACTCGTACTTTAACTAATAAACCTTAGGGGCCTATGGCTTAGCGATATCACCTGAACGGTTACTGATAGACCATTATAATGCATTGCATGGAATTGTTACTATCTTGACAGCAGTAAGGTCTCTTCTAGTAGCTACTACCAGGACCCCCTTGTCTCCCTAAGAACACACAACCTTGTGTAATTTGAAACCTTCCTCCCATTCTGAAAGGAAAGCGGCTGGCTGAAGGCTCCTTTGCATCATCCGATCAGTACTTAGTGCTGCACCACTGGGATAAGATAGCGAACCGCTGGCATGTCTCGCTTCAGCAACCGAGCGGGATAGTTCCGTATCACAGCTGCAATTTCGACCACTCACTTTCCGCGAGCATCTTCTCTCTTCTCCTCCCGCTCCCTTCCAAGCCCGGAATATTGCCCCCCTCACAAAGTGATGCTTGGGCTTTCCAAAGACGTGCAACTATTTTCCTAGCTGAGCCTAGATTCGACTATCGCAATCTGCATTGCCGTTCTCTCATCGCGGGTTTCTTCTTTTACTAAAGTGAGACAGATAACAGAGATATAAAATTGGGGCTTAAAAGCTTATAAATACGTTATAATATACTACTTTAACCTACCTGCTTAATATTAATACCGTACTTATTATTTTAGCTTATCTACTTATTAACTTTAGTAATAAGAATATTATTTAAAAAGTTTTTTTCTAAATATTTAATTTTAATTTTATTATTATTAAAATAAATAAAAATTTTTACTTAACGCCTTAAGTAAAAACTTATATTTCTTAAAACAAAGAAAATATATTTATTCTAAGCTATAGTTAAACTACGCTATAGCCTTTAATATAATGTTTAAATAATTATTTTGTATAAACCCTAAGTTTATCGCTGGACTAAAAGTAACAATACTACGCTATAGCTCTTTCTAATACCTGCAGAGCTAAATCAGCTGTCCTCTCAGAAATTGCATACACAGCAACCTGATAATGAGCTGCAATAGGGATGGGAATAATACTGGCATCAGCCACTCGGAGGCCGTTGACCCCTCGTACTTGCAACTGTGTATTAACAACTCTTCCCATCGCCGCTGAGCCTCCAGCGTGGTAGAAAGTATTTCCGACTCGTTTCACTCTTGCATCTATCTCAGCATCCTTGCAGTCCGTGGTGAGGACAGGAAACCCGGAAGGAGGACATTCACCTTCGATGATAGACCGACCAGACCTGGTTTCTTGAAATAGTCGAAGAGCTTGGCGAACGCCGTATCGAATGGTCACATGATCGACTTCGGTAGCATAGTAATTGGGGTCGATCTCGGGGTTGGTCAAAGGATTGTCTGACACTAACTTGATTGTTCACCGCGACGTAGGTTTCATGCCAAGCACTGCTGTTGTGATATATGACCCGTCGATGGGAATTTCGACGTTGGCAATCTGAGCGCCAGCGGGTACATAAGGAACAAGCCATTCCAAGTGACATTGACCTGGCTTTAGAAGGGGATGATCTGTGATAGTCTCTCCGTCGCGAGCTAATGCCTCGATCAGGGCTTCCGCCGGAGCCTGATCTAGAGCAATCCAATCGCAAGGAAGGCCTTTGCTGTATGCTTGGTCGCTCCAACTCGATTGGCCTAAGGCTAATCCGTTTTCCGGATGTTTGAGCCGCCACCAAAGGCATATGGCCAAGTGGTCATGGAAATTCTGACCGACATCAGGACAGTCCACGATGGCCGTAACCCTGTGGCGCGCAAGTTCTTTCTGGTCGCCTATCCCAGATAGCAGGAGGATCTGAGGAGTCTTGTATGCTCCGCAGGACACGATGACTTCTCGAGAAGCTGATATAACCTGACCATCAGTTAAAAGGACTCCTGAAGCAATCTTTTCGCCGTTACGCTCCTGGATCACAATGCGATGAACAGTCGTGGAACACAAGACCACAACGCCCGAGAGATCGTAAGATTGGCTGACACGCTGTCTTTTACCATCCCTCCAGCATTCGGCCAGTTCTGCTAATCCCGCTGGTGCGCCACTGTTGCCGTCTTCAATCCGTTTAACCCCAATCTCCGACCATGCATCTTCGATAGGCTTCCGCAAAGGATATATTCTCTTCGGATCGCTATCCGAAACAGACATGACATGCACTGAGATATGAGATGTTCGGTTTTTCTAAAGTACGGTAGAAGGCCAGCATAGCTCCAGCTAGCGTCGTTGACCAGATCAGCCCAATGGTCAAAGTCGGCCGCTGGACCTCGAGTCCACGTGCCGTAGTTGATTGCAGATCCTCCTGATAAACATTTGGCTGCCGCCGCGTAGCATTTGCGGTCGTCAAGGTGCACTTGGGGGACGGTCGTATAGGCGTAGTCGAGATCGGAGCGATGTGCAGCAAAACACGCAAGGGGGGAGGATGTCAGTGGATGGCCGGCAGGATCGTTTCCAGCTTCGATCAAGATAACCGATGAAGACGGACTGCCCTGCTTCAGACGTGATGCCACAACGCAGCCAGCAAGTCCGCCGCCAACTACGATGTAGTCGGCTCCTTTGGGTACATCGTTCACCATTTTGAAAGGTATGCTGACAGTAAAGGGTAGATATGTAATAACGCAACAGAGAAGTGTGATTTATAGGATTGGATGTAGACTAAGAGCTTCCTTAATACTGCGGGTATAACATCTGCTGAGAGAATCTTTACTTTATATGTCGACGCGAGCTGACAGGACTAATATAAACCTAGTTAGTAGAGGATCAAATCGGGCATAAGCGATCCAACGTAATCCAGGACATAGAAGTGGGTCGTGATTATAAGAGTCAGGCTTTTCCATGCGTTTGAGAACATACGTTCCTTCGCCCTCGCACCCTTGTACTCTCGCAATTGTTATTCTCCTTCATTTCACCAATTCTTCCCACAATAAACCTCTCTCAAGGGGATAACAAAGCTCCATCAACATGTGTCCACAAAAGGTACCCCATCGAAAGGTCCGGACAGGCTGTATCCAGTGCAAGAGAAGGCGTATCAAGGTACTTGGAGCCCATAGCTACTCTTCCCGATGAACATTCGACCATGTTCTGTTCTAGACTTCCTTTTCTAACAGTTGGCTTAACTTTCCAGTGCGATGAGGCCAAGCCTACGTGCAAGAAATGTGCTTGGCGTTTGCTAACCTGCGACTATACATTTCTTGTCCCTAAGCTTCCCACACCATCGACCGATACATGTAATCTACAAAATGCTTGTTCATTTAGCTTGCCAGATTTTGAGCTATTTCACACCTGGAGTCTATATACAGCTGAATCGCTGGGTTCAAATCAGAGCTTACAGCGAGCTATGCGGGAAGTCGTCCCGCTATTAGCTATCGAGCACGAGTTTCTTATGTGAGTCACCTGTATATCATCTTGGACTCTAGTAAGCTTGGCTGACCATGTTTCCTTTAAGGCATGCGCTACTGTCACTGTCTTCCCTTCACCTCGCCTACCTGCGACCAGGCGAGGCAGAAAAGTATCAGAGACTTGCCATACAACACCAAGATATGGCTTTGCCCCTCGTTCGCTCATCGTTATCTTGCGTGACGCAGCAAAATTGTCATGCGCTCTATGCTTGTGGGCATTTGGTGACGAAGTATGCCCTCGCCACACCTCAATCGCGATTCGATCTCCTCTTTTCACCCAGCATAGACTCAACGATAGACCTCCTAAGCCTCCTCAAGGGATCCTTTTCTCTACATGATTACTCCCTTGAGTGGCTCTCAAGAGGTCCACTTGGTAGTTGTCTCGAGAAGCCAATTGACGAAAACCCGGATTTAAGCAAAAATTCCGACGACGACCGGCTCGCACAACTTTTAACGCTGTTACTGAACGGTAATTGCACAGATACCCACGTTTGCTGCAGTGCCCTACAAACCCTTCGAAAGATATTCGCAATGGCGGCAGCCCCCGATCAGACAATTAGTACGAAAACACTTGCGTATTCATGGCCAATACAAGTTCCCGAGAGATTCTTTGCACTGGTCAGGGAGAAGAAACCTGAGGCTCTCGCTGTCCTGGCGCACTATTGCGTTATGCTGAGGATGATAGATTCCTTTTGGTTTATGAAAGGGTGTGCAGCGGATATTCTCAAGCAGTGTCGAGATAATTTAAATCCCGAATGGCATACAGCTATCCAATGGCCGCTAGATATAATTAGTCTTGATTAGGGTAGAGTGTAAATGCTTTAAAGTTTCATATTTTTGCTACTTAGCGTAATGCTTATATTCAAGATTTTATATTTACTTGCAACACGGAAGTATGTAGCCACGGTTCACAGCTTCTAAGATGACGACGAGGCGAAGATCTATGTCGTAGGTTAAGAGACTGATTCTTGCACATGCTGAAAGCGACCCAGACCTCCACACCACTACCAAATTGGCATGTCCGTATGTTGACGGTGTGAAAGCTGCATAACATAGGCTGGATGGACTGCAATGCTTGGAGACTACTTCCTTTGTTAGACCTTGCTGTACAACCGATCGTCTAAATCCCGCCGTGTTGTCTACTTTTCGTGCATGCTAAACCAGGTGGCCCCCGGATTTCCCTAGCATTTTGCCATATGAAGCCATCTAGAAATTACAGGACATGCACCTTCATAGACCATAAATTAATAACTGGAAACTTATCTATATACGAAAGACCTGGCATAATGGCGGTGTCACTAATGCATAGGTCTAAATCGATTTGCAAAACGCGTCTTGACATAGGACACCTGCGTTCCCTCAACAACATAGAACGACTAAGTCACCCCCAAGATACTGAAAGTGGCGCAGTCAGCACCCAAGGTTAGAGATGGCTTCTGAAGTGTACCCATCTTCCCCGTCACTTATTGACTTATTGTAACAATGTAAGACACGCACCTCTACTTGATCGTGATGCAAACTTGATAGGTCAGAGCTTGGTGACTATGAGTAATCAAATTGTCTTTAGTGATACGAGATAAAGCGGGTTTTACGTAGAAAATACCCAGTTATTCTCCTCTAATCTCTAGGCAGCAAACCCAATGCATTTCCCCTAAAAATGCCCTCAATCTCCTCGTCACTAAATAGCGTTGGTAGAGTCTCGTCCATGTCCTCTTTAAAGGCTGATGGCGGCGCCGGACTGAGAGGCATATCGCTTCCGTACAAAAACTTGTTTGGTTTCAGTAACCTCACCATTGCATGGATCTGGTTTGCCATACTGAATCCTGCAATGTCAAACCAAAACTGTCTTTGGAAGAGCTCTGTGAGGTTTGCAAGGTTGTTGGGGAAAAATTCGCGATCAGTGGTAGCACTGACGCCAACACGGCCTGACACCTCCAGAATGCGATCGATAACCCCGGTAAGAGCAGAGCCACAGTGAGGAATGATCCATTTCAAATTGGGGTGTCTTTGTGCGGTGCCTGTAAGGATGATATCGATAAGAGTCCGTGTTGTATCGAAGATATATTCGAACATTGGCACCTGGTATGCATTTGCCATTGGTGCAATATAGGGCATTCGCTGGACGCCTGTGACGTCGATGGGTGCATTGACAGGGCATGGGATTGATGGGTGAATAAAGATGAGTGCGTTGCGTTCATTCAGCTTTTCGTACACTGGCCCAAGTCTCGGGTCACCATGGTATAGACCGTAGTAATTGCTGAGGAAGACAAAGCCATCGGCACCCAGTTCGTCGATGGCGCGGTCGATCTCATCCACAGCGTCAGGAATGGAGGGAAGTGGAAGCGATGCAAAGAAGCCTATTCGATCAGGATACTGGCGCTTTAGGTCCGAGATGTAGTTGTTCATCCGACGCGTCAGGTTAACTCCCGCTTCGGTGTTGTTGGGTTGCAAGAATGTCCCGGGCCCAGCTACGCAGAGGTATTGTTTCTCAACATTATATTCCTCCATGAAAGAGAGATTGTCCTCAATAGTCCAGTTCTGTGTATCAACGGTTAACACGCCGGAAGCTCTCACTTGACATGGCGCCACTTACCATTGGCGCACCAGAACCATCCGGACCCATGACATGACCAGCAGCTATGACTTCATCGCGGTAAAAGGCGGGGTAGACGTGAGCGTGAGTGTCAATCTTAGGAGTGTTGAGTCCAGTGCTACGGACTTCATGATCAGAATGTGCCTCTAAAAGGCTGGCAAGGCTGAACACGTGAAGAAGAGCGAGGAATTGAGTCCTCATGATAATTGATATATGGATAAACTTCGAGAAGATAGTCTATAGCTTAGGGCATATAATTGGGTATTTATATAAGCAAGATGTCGCTCTAGGTTAGTCTCGGGTTATATACCAATTCAGGTATTAATTTTGTATATGATTATCCCAGCCCTGTCCTACTATAGACAGTATAGTGGCTTCGCGTAAATTACCTTATTTACGTTTTACAACAACTTTTAAATCGTATAAATGTTTTTCTGGCAATTTTAGCGATATGTCGCTTAAATATATATTAATCTAGTTACGTGCTTGTTACAGACTCGGGCTTTGCCCACGCCTAAAGACTCATTTTAGATCTTATGAACATAAATTATATTGGGAAAAGACTTGGCGTCTTCTATCTGGTTGAACAAAGTGGCAAAGATGTGCAGGAAAGTCACTAAAATCAACTAGTTTCTTGTTTCCATAGATCCAAGGCCACCCATCCTATCCCCCATAGGTCCTTTGAGCCCATACCTTTCCAAGCTCAACTCTAAAAGCAGATGCTACAGGAAATGTCCGATCGATTGTGGCCAGATGCTGCATGATACAGTCCTGCTGCCAATTCTTCCAAGACCGTGCACCAGCAACTCGCAAGGGAAATAGCACCAACAGAGGTGAGATTGAGGAACCATTGAGGATCATGTTGGTGTAGGTCAGAATGGTAGCAACATGCATCTGTATATCATCTTCGCACAGGTTCGGAATTACGATGCCCATTTCCTGCCAGTGCATTATCTCATAGTCAAAGACTCCAGAGAGATATATGCTAGTGGCCGAGAAGAATGCCTGGACTAACAAGCCAAAGTCTTTGTAGGCTGTTGCGGATACCTGGGTCTTGGTATATGCCTCATTCCTTGCTCTCCAATTGAGTAGAGCTTGTCTGAGATGGAAGCCTTGCTGGGAGATATCATAAGCATCATCATGATGTGTCTCAAACTTTTCAATTCCGCTTCCCAATAGTGAACGTATAAGATTGCTTGCTCTAGATCATCAAGTCATCAGCAGATCAGAGCTCGATTTTGTCCAACAGAACTTACCGGACGCGAAGAGTCGAGCACAACACTATGATATCCAATAACTCATGGAGAGAATGAATCTCGTCCTTGTCGTTTGCTGACAACATCTCTATCGCAAGACATCTCCATTCTGAATTGGCAAGGAAGGTTGGCTCATTGAAGATGATAGCTCGACACACTTCAAAAATCCTAATCTCGGTGAAGAACCTTTGGCCGAGGCCAGACTGACAGTATGATGGGCCAGCGGCAACAAGTGCCTTCGATGTGCCGTGAACGAGGTGTTGAATCCAGCCTTGACCAGTTGAATCATTCATGAGCTTCAAGTAATCAGTATATCATATCTGACGCGGGTTTGAGGAGATAAATTACCTCAAATAACCCTAATAGATGTGTAGCCCAGAGAATGCCATGTTGAGCACCAGATACATGTTCAAACTTATTGAGAGCATGCCGCAGACCTAGCACCGACTTTGAATAGTAGTGTATAGCCAGCTGATAAGTTTGACTTGACGTCAGGCCTTTTAACGACCCTAGCTTGACAGCTTGCATGGCTCCGAGTGAAAGAACAGCATCGAGAAGGAATGTCCCTGTATTCTGATCTTTCATGAGATGGACGACATCAGTGGAAAATATGCTGCTGGGGTTAAAGTTGTTGTGACTGAGAAATGTGTCGAAGTAGTGAAAGAAGTAGTAGGTCTGTTCACTTTGGGGGCTCATTATGAGATCTGGCTGGAAATGAATCTTGCTTTTGCACAGACTGGCTGAGGTTTGGCGAGCAGCCTTCCTGCTAGTAGATACTGCATTGTCAATTTTAATATGGCCAGGCTTGGGGGTGTCAAAGCAGCAGTCGATGCGTCGTCTTTGACAGTTATTACATGGAAGACTTCCAGAGCACTAGAGATGATATTAGGCCTAGACCAACGAAGTCATCTGACTGGTGCGTGTAGTGTAGTGTTCACCTTGAGGTGGCTTGCCGAGCATGCAAGACACCGCGATCGTTTCTTGCGCTTGTCGAATGGGCCCAGCAGCATTCTTGCAAATTAAGCTGGGAGTAACTGTTGCTCTTTTCTTTCTGCTCTTTGCTCTTCGTCTTGGCGATAGGGGGCTCAAGATGACTCAACTGGGGAAGAGGCTGTGTTTATACTCAAAGCGGTATCAATCGAGCGAAATGAACGAGATTGTCACGATACCCAATTCAGAAGTATTTGAGCGACGCTACTGTAAGTGCCGCGTCTTTGAGCCAATCAGTTTACTAATTTTATGGGCCTTTTCTCTACAGCTGAGTTTCGGCTTCGTCAGCACAAGGGGGCGCTGTCATAGAATTGCTTGAGTAGACATGTTTTGATTCAAGGATACTTCTCAGCGATCCACAGCTCGCACGATCTTAACCGTACTGAGAATAGTTGAAGCATCAAGATGGATCATTTATTTGATGACGATTATCACGGTTCCTCAACAGTACAGCACCGGATGTTTATCCATCTGCAAGTTATATAAGTCGATGTTCTCGATCCAATAAGTACAACATTATTCAACCCGAATACACTTTCATTCTCAATCATCAAGCACTGTTTGAGCACTTTTAACAATTCAACATTTTTTAAAATGTATTTGCTACTCTTATTACTGTCACTCCTTGAGCTTGGAAATGCTCTCCTGCTGCCCAAGCCAAGCGGTCCATATGGTGTTGCCCTTAGAGTTCATGCCATGACTGACAACCATCGCATCGACCCTTACGACCTAAACCATCGCCAGAGACAGGTTCTCGCGTCCATCTTCTGGCCTGTTGACGCGGACTCCTGCTCCAACAAAAAGGTCCCCTACATGCCACCAGCCACAGCCGAGGTCTATGGACAACAGGCCGCCGCGATGGGTCTCTCCAACGACACATTTAAAGCCTTGGAGATGGAAGTTTGCACTCCTAATATCTCTTCAGTGTGCAAGACCCTGGGGAATAGCAAAAAGGAAAGATACCCCGTTACTATCTTTTCCCCTGGATCGGGCAACTCTCGACTACTGTACAACACCATGGCACAGTCGCTTGCGAGCCATGGCAACGTCGTGGTTTTGATTGACCACCCCTACGATGCAGCAATTGTTGAATTTCCTGATGGAACGATAGTCCCAGGTGCAGACATTCACGAGGATACTGCCAATCTTGAGAAAGCGACACAGGTAAGCAAACGTCCTTTTGGGTCTTGAAACCTTTTTCTAATTTGAGTTCTGAAGGTTCGCGCAAAGGATATCTCGTTTGCTATCTCACAGATTCAACGACCCTCTTTCCAGCGCAGAGTCTTCAAAGGCCTTCCTGGTTCGATCAACAGCGAAAAGATAATCGCATTAGGTCACTCACTAGGTGGTGCCAGTGCAGCTGCAGCAATTCTTTCCGACCCAAGGATCCGCGGTGGAATCAACCTTGACGGTCGACTGTTCGATCCGGTTCTCAGCAAGGGACTCAGCAAGCCTTTCATGCAGCTTGGCCGACCCAACCACCGATCCGAAGATGCCACATGGGTCAAGTTCTGGAAGAATCTCAAGTACCCCAAGATTGAACTCGAGGTATCCGGTACTGTTCATGGTTCTTTTACCGATTTTCCTCTGCTGGTCAGTGCCTTTGGTTTGCCGGAGGAGGCTAAGAAGCAGACGGAGCCTCTGTTTGGAAGCGTGGATGGACTAGTCTTGCAAGTGGTTATGTCCGAGACTTTGACGAGTTTTATGAGATACTCTTTTGGAGGCTCCAACGCACCACTGCAAAAGACTATACAGGAGTCTTTAGAATTGTCGGTTGTCAAGAGTTATATCCCGGCGCATTGAGGGATGAATTTAGAGACATCTCCCCGTCATGTCACATTCTTTATTCTTGATCCCTAGGCCTTCAGTACATTATCTTCTCTTATAGTGGAATACGAGTTATCACCTACTTTGCACCTGAACTGATCCGTAGGCGAATGGTAGGTTAGACTGAACTACTATGTAGGGGTGTCGGTGAAGACTGATGGCGATATAGGGAGGGACGTAAGTGTAAATCTGTAATACAAATAGAGGGTCCAGAAAAACGCTTAGACCAATACGGAGAAGACTTTGCACAAGATGATGACGGGTGTCTGTTAAGGGATCAGGTCCCCGATTCGTTTGCTGAATTAGAGGTTGCCCACATCATATCGCACTCATTCATTCATAACTACTATAGGGAACCAAGTGCTTGTATGTATACCCCCAAAATCGAGATATTTGCCCTAAGCATTAATATAGGATGAGTCTAAGAGGACAGCACGCGAGCTACTGAATATGTTCGATCATGGAGTCGTTTATCTCATTGAAGACTCAAATATCGACCGGCCTCTGAACGCTATTACACTTCGAATTGATTTTCATCGACAATTTGGGAGCTTCAAGATCTTTTTAGAATCTCTACCTCGACCTATTTATTCGCCCTATACCTATGAGATCGATACTACACAGCGACGTCCGTTGCGAATGGCCATGTTCCCCATCACTCGTCAGCTTCATCTTAGCCCTGAGCGGACAATTGATCATCCTTCAGCTTGACTTCTTGCCCTTCATTGCGCTATATGCAAGATCCTCCAGTTAAGTGGTGCTGGTGACTATATTGACCGAATATTACGCGATATGGATAATGGGATAGTGGGAATCGATGGTTCGACTCATTTAGATGGTTCGGTGCGTATGAAGCTGAATGGTTGGTGGGACGGGACAGCGGTCAGTTAGCAGGCCAGTAAAGAGAACCAGTGCTCCTACACAACTCATTGTTCCTAATTCAGTAGCTGAGATGCCTGTTGACTCAGAAGCCCATCTCTTCTGTGCTTCGCCTAAATGGGCAGGGCTACTAAGCTTAAGATGTCGAAATCGGTTGTTCAATTACGCTTCCGCAGGAAAGTTTACTCCAAACTGGCAAATGTTCCGTGGCATTACTTTGAAGGAGAAGAGGTAGTACGAGTGGCTGCACATATGTTTTGATTAGCGTGAATCCGCAAGACGAAGGATACTAGGCCCCGATCAACAATTAGTAGTACTTACAAAAGGCCGTATGGCTCATAGTTCTCAATGTCTCTCTACTGCTATTCAGAAATCGAATGTCTATGCATGCACATAGAAGACCTTGAAAGTATTGTCACATGCCATGCTCTGAGTCCCTGCTTGCTGGAGCGCACACTGAGATGCGCAATCCATAACATCAAAATGACCTGGTGGAAAGAGTGTAACCCACGTCTGGATAACCTCACACTTTGCAGCAAGAAGCAGGCCCATATGCCTTACATCAACCAGTCGGAGTAAGTCCACAGCACTCGCAGTATTAACCTGTCATCAAAAAACAAGCAACTATATGACTAGCAGATCAGTTAAGGCTTGATTAGCAACAACTGACTGACGGATCTGACCTTATTCAAGAGTTAATCATCATTGGATGACTTTGAGTTGGTGCTTTATCTCTTGTGAATCTACTGAAAACATAGGGTGATAGATTCCCTGGAATCCTGCACGAGATTGCACAAATCGTTATAACGCCAGCAATAGGATTTAGACATACCCCTCAACCAACTGTTTTAGAGGAAACAAAATACACATTTTCTTTTTCACGTATGCCAATAATACACAGCGAATAACACACCCCCCCTCATTCGACACGAATGGTATGATTCTGGGCAAAAGGAATTATCAGGAAAGACAAAAAGTTAAAATACTCTGCTGGTATGGGTATCCCCAAAACCTGCAAAGTGATTAAGCAGGTATTGAGGAGTGATCTACCAAATACATCTCAATTGTCTCTGTCGAGGAACTACATAAACGAATGAAAGCATATCTTAAGATTAGACTTTAACCATAGTCCAATTTGCTTTCTTCACAAAAATAGTGCATTCGCCACAGAATTAGGTGGCGATGAAACTTTCAGGTGTTTTCAATTGATTATTGAAGAAACCGGATTGTTAGTATGTTGACTAGACGCATGGATTCAGTGTAGTTCATCATGTTGCTCATGCTTAGACCACAGTGGCAAAAGCGCGGTGCTGGGTGTGTTGTTTGAAGCTTGATTTCTCGTACAACTAACGTTTCTTTTGGTTAACCGCTTTCAGTGACAGGACCAATCACCAAGAGAGTGCTTGCTGACGTGCATGGTCAAGACCCTTGATTCCTCTTCAGCTGTTTACCCCATTTCAGAAGGTGAGTGGTTGTGATGACGACCTAGTTGGGGGCTAAGTGACTACAGCCCGCAGGGGTAGATTCGGTCAATTTACGCATTTCCGACCGTATCTTGGCATATATGAATAGAGAAATCAGTTATGATTAGTTGTTTATGCCAATCCGAGCCCATAAGAATCCAAGCCCAAGGGCTGATCAGCTAGTATAACGCGTGAGCTAGTATAGGGCTGACCAGCTAGTATAGGGCTGTATACAGGTCCTGCACAAGCTGAATCCATTCCTCCCTGCGAAATGATGTCATTTGTAGCCTCGTTCTATGGTAATACTATAGATGAGCTTGTTTTGTCGGAGGATCGAGAACCCTGCAACCCTCGGTTAACAGTCCTTGATATTCGTTCTCCAGTTGTACGATTAGAATAGCTAGGATAGCCCTGCGAGTTTGTTTTGAAATGGTCATTTTTCCAGTTGATCGCCATTTTTCATGTCAATGAAAGACAATGGAAGGATTCGGTGTGTGGAATATCGAATCCAGGGGATCGGGAGTCGGCACTCGGAACTCCTGCGCAGCATTCAACACAAATAGTGATCCTTGTATACCTTTCGAGTTCGAGCCTTCCCGAATTCAAGCGCTTGCAGAACTGACGTCACTGAGAGAAGTCTCATGATGATCATTCTGGATTTAACTTGAGTTCGTACCTGATAGCCAGCTTTGCCGTTGAGATTCCCTGGGGACTCATGTTAGCAGTTTCCTACTTGAGCAATGATCTATCTACTTGACGTAAGAAGTATGCGTCCCCTAAGCTGTGAGAACGTGCAGCTGAAGTCTCTACCAGGGATGTAATACAATGGGGTATGGAGAGGACCAAGGCACCCCGTCTCCCATAGTATATGTACACATTATGTGAGTAACTAGCTATGGATCTACACAAGCATATCTTACTTTGAGGTCTACCTCACACTAAGTAACGAGCTGTGGCAAGAAGGAATGTCAACCTAGAACGGGTACTCCGATTCTAAAATGTTGCGTAACTATCAATAGCCCAGATGAGACTAGAAGCATGCAGGTAGTTGAATCCTTTTCGAAGCGTTGTGGTAACGATAGTATCTAGTTTGCGTGGCAAGTCTTCCAGAGATGCTCGACGTATGCGGTAACGATACGAAAACAATCCAATTGACGTCAGAAGCATCCAAGGATATGCATCTACTACTGAGACTTCCTACTTGTGTCTATCTGCAGAACTCAAGTATAAAGGCAGATGATATCTCCGTGTTCCTATCTCGAATCCTCATCAATAACAAGTCTTCAACAACAAACAAGCCATAAACATAACACCACAGATTCAACCACTACCACACACTACTTCTTCAAACCTACATTAACCACCAACCATCACGAATTATTTCATAAACCTACAATCAACCGCAAAAATGCACGCCGCTACCATCTTCGCTACCCTCGCCCTCGCTTCCAGCGCCGCTGCCATTCCTGCTCCTGCCTCGCTCAACCGTCGCGAGGGTTTCCCATCTTTTCGACTCAGCGGCTCCCGCACCTACGGCAATAGCTGCATCCCCGGCTATTGCGTTGTCGTGGACTATGGCAACCTCGTGGTTGAGAGTGATTGCGGCGGAAAGGACTGTGACGCACCGTCAGCTGGCGCATTAGACAAGAGTGGTAGCATGTGCGACAAAGAGATCGAATTCTGTGGTCGTAAAGTCACTCTCGTTAGCCGCGGTGACGGTGACTGCCGCAAGATCAGCGACATGGATCCCGACGGCGATCATGGCAAGCCCTACGCTACTATCAGTGAGAACGGTAACGATGTTGGCGTCTGCTATGTCAACCTCAAGGAGACTGGCACTCAGACTTGCGGCATGGCGTCCGGTACTACTTATACCGCCCTCATCGACTGCCGGCTCAACTAGAGGATAGACAATCTTGCTATTACAGCAGAATTTACTATTCAAGAGGTGGTTGCGAGCCGTCTGTGTATGCTGGAAAAGGGGCCCATTGGTTGTATCGCGTTGTATATTCGACTTTGTTTGTATTTGTGGCTAGCTAGCTTGATTTTATCCGCTCTCTAACTCTGAGTTGATGTATAAACTGATATTAAATTCTTTTGCTCTGATTACACTTGGTGATGTTCTAGTCTGTACAAGGATGGCGAGATGATCTAACCTTATACTAGGACATAATGTTATGATTACTAAATTGAAAATCACGCCCTATCTAAACCATTTAATACGGTCGCTGTTCCATGACATATATCACCCATCTTATGACTAAGGTGTACCACTTTCAATTTAAGTCTTTTTCAATCCGTTTCAAGAATACAGTATTATACCCTCAACTCTTCAATTGGGCCTGCCTTCTAAGAAAGCAAATGATAGAGTGAAGTAGTGAGACATTCCCCATCGGTTGGCCCTATAGGGTATCTTAACTTAGTTCAAAATCACATCAACTCCCAGCTTAGTACAAAACAAAAATGAAAATTTTCCAGATATTACCCGGTTTTTGAATCAGTTTTGCATAATGTATATGAGTAAAGAGCCTTCAGCCTAACAGAATTCGTCAACATTTCAGCTTGCAATGGGATTCGGTGCAGATACACTCCATGCCGAACCTCTTATGCCCGCAACAAATGTCTTACAGCTTAAGTATACACGGCTATGGAGACGCAGAGCCATCAGTGCCAGTAGCTATCAAAGCGCTTGGCTCTGACATTGGCTGATGATAGAATGCATCTTCCATCAGAACTGGTACCATACAAAATCCTCTTTTCCTAGCCATCAGCCCTCATTCCAACCTAATCACGAACAAGAACCAAGTCTCGGCCAACCCAAGGGCTCGGTAGCTCGCTGTTAGGCGTATCTCCTACCCGTTTCTTATCCGGAGTCTAGACTCAAGCCTGCCCCTTAATGCCAGGTCTAACTTTCGACTAGTGGTATACACCGCCACTACAGGTTAAACATACCTCGCTTACTTAGCCTCAAGATCTGGACCCGATCTTTATGTTTTAGGACAGGCGTTTAATAACACATTATGTACCGAGTGAATCATCTGTCTCTAGTAATGGTACCAAAGACTATCAACAACGACACTTTACTGTTCCATGTCAACAGTGTGCATCCTCTTCGCGAGTCAATAGCCACTTAATAAGATGTTTGTGGACGTTTCTTGCCAAGGACTGAAGCCTCTGGGGTTCGCAATGTGCTACTTGAATGCGTAGTAGTAAATAACTTATTCATAATATCATTATTCGTACGACTCTACACATTTTGGGGCTACTGTACAGTATGAATGAGTACAAATACATATAAAAGATGGCCTTGTAGCTATCCTACACCAGCCATGTAATAAGTATGCTCGCAACATTCGCCATAACGCAAACAAAGATATTCATCTTAGCAGAACCCGCACCGCTGACTATGAGAGGAACATCAGGCGCGTCCGAGTTGCTATTATCACCAGTGTACTTAGACACAGGCTTGTCATTGGGAGGGATGTTGTTCTGAGGAGACAAGTCGTTATCAGAAGAGCCGGGTATGTCATGACTTTGAGAGCTGACCACATCGTCCGAGGCCTTAGCAGTGCCATCAGAGGATGAAGTGCCGAGCGTATCAACAGGACCGGTGGTAGTGGATTCCCCTTCAGACGAAGCAGAAGCAGCATCTGAGGGAGTATTGTATTCAGGGGAAGTGGCAGAGGTATGATTAGAGTGCCCAGTGCCATCTAATTCATGCTCTGAAGAGCCAGCGGACTTGCCTGGAAGGGAAGAGGGTAACGGAGCAAGGTAGTCTTCCGGAGCGTAATTCTCTGATTCTGGCAAAGACTCAGACCCATTGGCAGGTTCTGCTGATTGATCTCCGGTTTGACTAGAAGTACCGCCAAGGTGATCGATGTCTGGCTTGTCAGAAGTCTCACTGCCACCCGCAGATCCTTTGTAGTCTGATTCAGCGTGTTGAGAACCAAGGCTTTTATCATCATGCTGATCTTGTTGATTGCCTTGGGTGACCGGCACCTCTAATCCGGATTCCGATCTATCTGGAGCACTCCAAGAAGGATGGTTAGGGTTGGCACCAGATGAGACAATAGCAGGAGATGTTGTGTCATGAGAATAGTCTCCATCAGCATTGCCATTTTGTGATGAAGTCTGATCACTCTGTTCTTGCACCTGATCAACCCAAGCTTGGGTAGCTTGCGCAGAATCCAGAGGAGTAACAGCATAACCAGATGATGAATATGCCCCGATAGACTCAATGGGGAAAGTCAAAGTGGCGACCTGGGTACCTTGGCTTCCGCAATCGCTGCACTTTACTACAGCTTGTGTGAATCCAGGGGGAGGAGCAGTCTCAATGAGCGGAGCCTGGCAGTCGATATTCGAGCATGTTTGTGTGATGGTGTAGGTCTTTGTTCTCAAGCCTCCGGAAAAGAACTCCTTATATGCACGCGTATACTCTCTTTGGTAACCATCCGGGCCTCCTGTCACAGTAATGATCGGTAGAGCGGTTGTGGTAAGGCAAGGCTGATAAGCCACTAGAGCGTGGGCAGGTAGTATAAGGCTGAGGCCAATGAAAAGGAAAGATGATCCCATCTCGTCAGTTGTTAAGGAATGGCAGTGAAAGGAATGTATATACAAGGTTGAAAGGAGCGTTGGTACAGGCCAGAACGATGCGTAGAAGCGTTCAATGTATTAAATAATCATGGCATCATGATGGCGAGTGAAGCCTTTAAGAGAAAGCGAGCATCTTAGTTCAATCATAGTAAAACGCTGTAGAGGTAAAGGACGGTAAGAAATGTTGGGCGATAACGTTTGAGATCTAGAATGCGTCTCGAACAACCGGAGTTACCGACTTTCGAAAGCGATTATTACCAGAAGCTATGTCTCAGTACTTGACTGGAATGTTTCCATCTATCAGTGGGCTAGCTAACTCATGACTGGCTAGCAATACAACAATTCATCGACTCTTTTCTTTGTTTATAGGCATATATAAAATTGAAGCTGAGTTTGAGTGAGCAAGACATCAATTGCCATGTAGTCGAGTCCTTCGAATGGGTACGTGACTCACTCACTTTCCAAGTATCCAGAGCTGAATCGTCATATCATATCTTCTGCTTGCGGGTATGCCTGGGACAGAAGAAGTCAAGCTAAGTTTCGCGACTAGAAAGCTTATTTTTAAGATGAAAACCAATATATGATGTTTGTGGCACAAAAGATCGACGTCTTTGCCCTAGCGCGAGGAACCAATCCAGGAACGCTACGAATGTGTTTCTAGAACACGAAGAAGGCCCCTGGATCTCATTTTCTCAACATGTGGCACTGTTAGTTCTATTGTTCAAGATATTTCTAGATGGAATTCAATAAAAAGTCTTAGTGTGTAGATTCACAATAGAAGATAGAACGAGTCTAGCCAGTTTAGTATATCCTTGCGAATCGAACTCTTCCGTTGTTGGTTCTGAACTGGTGGAATGCAAGATCTACACATGTCTTGACTAGACAAGGATACAGGGGTATAATAGAATCTCCAAAAGTAAGGTTCAGACTAGAGCTGTCCCGTCGGCAAGGTCATTTTTTGGGTGCAAGTTGCAATAGGAATGAACGAGTGCCCAGGTCAAATGACAGTCCTTTGCACCATATTAACTCGTCTAAGCTCAGCTTTTCGGTTAGATCAACTTGTCTGCAAATACTCACGTTTTTTTCTTTTTTGCACAAGTCGCGAAGTTTGAGCAACTTGGTCCTTTTCTCTTAATTTCGTTCATGGTCAACATCTACTGCACATGAGTGTCCATTCATTCATTGCTTCATTCCTTCTCGGTTTTTCAAGCCTGGTAGATAGAAAAACTAAATCCTTTTAAAGGATTTTTCTATAGCCATGTGGTTACATGACATCATACGATGTTGTGCGCTTCTTACCTTGTTTACTAATGCAGCAGCTAGGATATCAGACATTGAATGTCACACTGGAGAAAGAATTATTCAGATTCAGCCTATCAAGCTTGTTAACGGAACGAGCACTTTTGATACAACAATAACACGGTCAGTTAGTAGAATCAGGTTTCTGTACTGTCGCTAACGGTGTTAGTACTTACTTCATCCCTCCGAATGCCTCCTATATCACCACCGCCGTCTTTGGTGACGGACCCCCGACTACCTACACCATCCCACCCCAGGGAACACCGCCGATTGGGACTGTAATCGTGAAGGAACCTGTTGTCACCACTACCTCATTCGTTCCCTCATTGACCGCCGTACGAACTCGAACTCTTATACCTTCTCGGCCAGGCGACCCTACTACCGTCATTATCGAACAGCCAGAGCATACAACTACCGATCATACAAGAAGCCTCGAAACTCCTATCACAAGAGTTGCCAAACCAAACGGCCCAAGCTCTGAGGTTCTTGAGCAGCCAGAGTATTCGACTATCTATCGTACAGAAACCGTGGAGACTCCTGTCACTCGAACCCTGCAGCCGGGTCGCCCGGGAGAAGCAACCACGATCATTATCGAAGTGCCCATACCTACATCACCATACACAACAATCACACGCAAAGGTACTGTCACAGCTCCTATCGTATCTACTCAGACGCCCAGCGACCCAGATGGAACAGGCACCGTGATTGTCTTCATTCCTTCAAACCCTATTTCATACGTAACTCTCACCCGTACTGGTACCGAAACCAACACAATTACCTCTACCCATCCACCTCAGCGCACGGGAAATGTCGGAACTGTCTTTGTTGATGTGCCTCCCACGACTCGACTGTATGAGACTATCACACGCCTTGGAACAGGCACAGCACCCATGACATACACTCTACAGCCAGACGACCCCAGCGCAACCATTACCGTTGTGCACGAATTCCCTTTCACTGACGCTTCATACACTACTATATCGCGAACCGGCACTGGTACTAAAGCTGTTACACGAACTATACCTCCAAGTGGCCCAGGTGAAACTGGTACCGTTGTGGTCGAACTGCCTCCACTCAATACTCGTTTTATCCGTACTACTTATTGGGGCAGCGTAACAGCACCAACTACGGTTACACAATTCCCTAACGGGCCTGATGAGTCTGGCTTGGTGGTCGTCAATCTCCCCAATTCTGCGGCCACTGTGACCCGCGGAAGCGATACCACTGACCCAACAACCGTAACGAAGGACTCGGTAGGCCATGAAGAGACCGAAACAGTGATTGATGTAACATCAATTGAGCCAACGGCGACCACTACAACTGGAACTAGCACTAGATCGGAAACAAAGACCATTATACAAAAGCCGTCCGATCCAGATCGAACTGAGACCGTGATCATTGAGGAGCCTACACCAAATGTCACGCCTCTTGTTACGGTCACGAATTTCTGGACGGGATCGACTACTCGTACCATCACTGATCCTCCTGCGGGTTCCGGTCAGACTGGTACTGTTCGTATCGAATACCCTGCAGATGAAGTTGATTATGTTGCTACCAGTGCCTACTGGACTGGATCAACAACCCGAACAGTCACCGAGTTTCCTTCTGGTCCTGGTGGAACTGGCACAATTCGAATTGACTTTCCAACTGCTGGCATTCGTTATGTCGCCGTCAGTGATCACTGGACTGGAACCACGATCCGCACGGTTACTGTACCTCCAGATGGCCCTGGTCAGACTGGTACTATCCGCATCGATGTCCCTGCTATGCGTTATATCACTATCACCAACTTGGTGTCAGGATCTTATACTCGAACTTGGACACATACGCATTCTGGATCTGATATAACAGATACAATTGTGGTAGAAATACCTCTCGTAACGTCTTATCAAACTAACACGAGCACTGGAACGGATTCTACTACTCGCACCTTTACTCAAGCGCCTACTGGCTCAGCACGGGTGGGCACAGTGGTCATCGAGGTTCCCCCTGATGCTACACCTTACATCACGACTACAGTAACTGGCACTAATACTATTACTCGGACTATTACCCAAATTCCTACTGGTACAGGGCAAACCGGCACAGTCTTAATTGAAGTCCCGCCTCCCTCTACGCTATATGTGACAACTACTGTTGCAGGTACCGGTAGCACCACCAGGACCAGCACCAAGACTCCTGATAGTCCAGGACAAACTGGCACAGTTCTAACCGAAGTTCCATCTCGCAGTATCACATATGTTACAACTACAATCACTGGGAGTGATAGCACCACCAAGACTCTCACCCAGACCCCAAGCGGCCCTGATCAAACTGGGACTGGGGTGATTGAGGTCCCGAACACTGCTGCCCGATACATCACGACTACGAGCACAGGCACTGGAAGTGTCACTAGTACCATAACCCAGACGCCAGATCTACCGGGTCACACGGGTACAATCATCATCGTTGTGCCTCCTAGCATCATGTTGTATGTCACAACTACTATCACGGGCACAGGTACAGGCACCTCCATTCGCACTTTCACCCAGACTCCACAACAGCCTCATCAAACCGGAACTGTTATTATCGAAGTGCCTCGTAGTATGCCGAACTATGTCACGATTACTACCACAGGCACGGTCATTGAGAGCACCACTAGAACAATAACTCAGACTCCAGTAGGGCCTGGCCAGACTGGGACCGTTGTCATCGTGGTACCTCCTAGCATTACGCCTTATATCACGACAACGAGGACAAACACGGGAACAGAGATAAATACCAGGACTTTTACCCAGATACCAAGCCTACCTGGACAGACTGGAACAGTTATTATCGAGATACCTCTCAGCATCACAGCATATATCACAACTACTACGACGGGCACAGGAGGTACCACGACTAGGACTACTACGCAGACACCAAACCTACCTGGAGAGACTGGGACAGTCATTATCGAAGTGCCACCTAGCATCACACCTTATGTAACAACCACTATTACTGTAACAGAAGGTATTATTACCAGGACTATTACCCAGGTACCAAGCCTGTCTGGACAAACTGGAACAGTTGTTATTGAGGTGCCTCCTAGTATCACACTTTATATCACGACCACCATTACAGGAACAGGGGGTTCCACGACCAAGACTGTCACTCAAACTCCAAGCCAGCCTGGCCAGACAGGAACTGTCGTTATCGAAGTGCCTCCCAGTCCTACCCACTACACCACGGTCACGAGAACTGGCACCGAAAGTTTCACCACAACAATTACCCAAACACCAAGCGTACCAGGTCGCACCGGGACTGTCATCGTTCAGGTCCCCAGTGTATCAGGTCCTTTTGTTACCATAACCTCATTTGGGACAGCCTCAACAACTTACACAACCACTATAACTCCCACGCTGCCAGGTCAGTCAGGTTCTGTCATTATCTTCAAACCTCAACAATGGATGACAACAACCCGCTACGGAAGCGTCTCGATCCCTTCCATAACAACTCAAAGTCCGCAGAACCCTGGAGAAACTGGCATCGTCCTCGTCGACCTTCCTCAGGCTTTTGCCACATTAATTCGTTATGGGAGAGTCTCGGTCTCTTCGATGACAACGCAAAATCCCCGAAGCCCAGGGGAAACCGGGACTGTTATTATCGATCTGCCCCAGCCCTTCATCACAGTCACCCGTTACGGAAGTGTCTCGTCCCCTTTCACAACAACACAGACTCCTCAAACACCTGGGGAGACTGCCACCGTCCTTGTTACTCTACCTCAACCTTTTACTACGACAATTCGCTATGGAAGCGTCTCGATTTCTTCTACCACAACTCAGAGTCCTCAGATTCCCGGGGCAACTGGAACTGTGATTATAGATCTACCTCAGCCTTTTACTACGATAACTCGTTATGGCAGTGCTTCGATCTCTTCTGTGATAACATATGGTCCTCAGATCCCCGGAGAGACTGGTACTATTGTTGTTGATCTTCCTCAACCTTTCACTACGGTAACTAGCTATGGCAGCGTTGCTTCAGCTACGACTAGTACCCTGATGCCAACTGGTCCAGGCAAGTCTGGAACAGTCATCGTCAACCTTCCTCAGCCTTTCACCACGGTGACTAGTTATGGAAGCGTCACTTTAGCTGCTACTGGCATCTTTATGCCTGCTACTCCTGGACAGACTGGTACTGTCGTCGTTCATCTACCACATCACTTCACCACCACCACACGATTCGGCATCGTCATAACAGCTACAACTACAACACTGGTCCCAGCTAGCCCAGGTCAGACCGGAACAGTCATCATTGATTATCCGCACCCTTTCGCCACTTTCACGAGATTTGGCAGTGTCACTAGAATTACCACGACGACTTTGACTCCAACTAGTCCAGGACAAACTGGCTCAGTCTTTGTCGATGCTCCGCAACCCTTCACTACCACCACGAGGTACGGAGGCGTCTCTATCAGTAGCATTACCACTCAAACACCGTCTACACCCGGACAGACTGGTACTGTGATTGTTGACCTACCTCATCCATATGTAACTACCACAAGATACGGAAGCGTCTCTATCAGCAGCGTTACCAGCCAGACACCGTCTGCCCCCGGCAAAACTGGCACAGTTATCGTTGATCTTCCTCATCCATATGTCACTACGATTCGCTATGGAAGTGTTACAGTGGACAGTAGCACCACTACCCAGATACCAGCGGCACCAGGGAAGACCGGCACAGTCATTATCGACCTCCCTCATCCATATAAGACTACGACGCGATACGGGGCCATTAAAGTCGGCAGCAGTATGACTATCCAGACACCGGCTATCCCGGGGCAAACAGGTACAATCATTTTTGATCTTCCCCATCCTTACATCACAACTACCAGATATGGACAAGTTGCAGACAGAAGCAGTGTCACTACTGTGACACCAACTATACCCGGAGAGACTGGCACAGTTATTGTTGATCGACCTCAGCTCTATGTAACTACAACCAGATACGGCAGCTCTACGGTCAGTAGCATCACTACTCAGAGCTTCAGTCCCGGGGAGACTGCAACCGTCATTGTCGATCTGCCTCAGCCTTACACAACCACAACCCGATACGGGAGTGCTACATTCAGCAGTATCACCACGCAGAGCTTTGGTCTTGGAGAAACTGCAACGGTCATTATTGATCTACCTCAGCCGTATATAACAACAACCCGATATGGGATTGTCAATATTGGTGGTGGAATGACTCAAACCCAAACACCCGCGAATCCCGGGGAAACCGCAACAGTCGTTATTGATCTACCCCAGCCTTACACAACGACAACCAGATATGGGAGTGTGGGAGTTAGTGACATCACTACTCAGAGCTTTGTTCCTGGGGAGACCGCAACCGTCATTGTTGATCTACCCCAACCTTATACAACAATAACTCGATACGGAATGGTCGATGTTGGTGGTGAAAAGACCCAAACACAGACACCCGTTAATCCTGGGGAGACCGCAACTGTTGTTGTTGATCTACCCCAATCCTATGTAACTATAATGCGATATGGAAAGGTCACGGCCAGCGAGACGAAGACCGAATCACCCAACAGCCCTGGAGAGACTGCAACCGTTATCATTGATCTTCCTGAGTCTACGGTCACCATCACCCAACTTTACACAGGCACCGCTGTCATAACAGAACCCATTGCTGTCACTACGATCCCCGCCTCTGGATCTGTCCCTGGTACCGTCATCATCGAGACTCCACCAGTCACTATCACGAGGTTCTACACTGGGACAAACGTTTTGACTGGGCCAACTATTGTCACTACAGTTCCAGGTCTGGGAACTGACCCGGCTACTGTCATCGTGGAGACCCCACCTGTTACTGTCACACGATTCTACACCGGCACAGAGATCCTGAATGGCCCAACCACAGTAACAACAATCTCACCCACAGACACAGAACCTGGTACAGTCATCATTGAGACACCACCAGTCACTATTACACGACGATACAGTGGTACATCTGCTCTTACTGGTCCAATAACGGTGACAACAATTACACCAACAGGAACCGAAGATGGAACCGTTATCATCGAAACACCACCACCACAGATTGTCACCGTTACAAGGCATTACACTGGCACATACGTCTTGGATGGTCCTACCACAGTCACAACGATCTCTCCCACGGGAACTGAAGCCGAAACAGTCGTTATCGAGACTCAACCACCCCAGTATGTCACCAGCACGCGACAGTACAGTGGCGCCTCTAGCTTGGCTACCCCCATCACAGCGACGACAATCCAGCCTTCAGGAACCGTACCTGGAACAGTCATCATCGAGACACCTACGCCACCGCCAGCATTTAGTTGTGATGAAGGAGGATACTTGATTCAAATCAGAACGCTTTACAGATTGAATCTTGTTACCGGGCAAAATAAGCAGATCGCTGCTGGTATTGGTCCTGGAGGAACCATAAACCCTATTAGTTATAACATCATCGACGACTTGATTTATGGTATAGTTCAGATCGCTGGGGGTAAGAGTCAGGTCATTCGGATAGGCAGTACCGGATCTTATACTCTGATGAACACAATTATCGATGGGACCTGGAACAGTGGAGATATAGACGACGAAGGCCATTTCTGGATTGCACAGTCAGGCAGAGGATGGGCTAAGATTGATGTCGATCCACACCGTCCTACCTACGGAAACATTCTTCAACGAGGAACCGCAGCCCCAGAAAATGGTATTGCCGACTGGGCTTTTGTCAAAGGTGGCGGTCGATATCTCTACGGACTTCAGTCAAGTACCGCCAAAACATTCTTGGGGAGATTCAGTCTTGACACGCAGAAATGGGAAACTCTTCGAGACCTTGGCAATATTTCCGGTGACAATCTTTGGGGTGCTGTTTATGCTGTGGGTGTCAACCTCATTTACGCGTCTGAGAACACCTCAGGCGTTATTTATCGATTCAATATCGCGACAGGGGAGAAGTCACTGGTCATCAACGGTCCGAAGACGTCTCAAAATGATGGTGCACGATGTATCAACGCACCACCACCGGGGTCGGGTATATAGTTTCGACGAGTGACTGATGTGTAAAGGCAAGATGGTGAGCTAATCGGTCACGGAGTGGAAGGGAGTATAACTGAGCTTTTTCTTATTCTAGTTTATTGTGTATCCTTTCTTTAAAAAATACTTGTTTTCACATTTAATCAGTGCATCGAAGCTTGTTTCGACAGTATTCTCGTGAAGTGGAGGCGGGGGCAAGTCGGATGGGTGTAGAGTCGCTGCATGGGCAGCATCGCTCGTATGGAGCACAGGTTTCATATTTTATATAGACTGGCCTGTCTCGTTACCTTGTTTTCGCCATCAGATTTATATCACTCCCACGAAATCTGCACGTACTTACATTTCAGAGTACGTCCGCGTGGTGTCTCTTCCTCTTCTTAATGCGATGCAAACTCTTGTATGCCGGGCACCTCATTCATGATACATTCATCATCATAACCGCTGTCAATGTCCGAAACAGAATCCCTGCACTGGTCTTTAGATGCATTCAATCCTTCGTCCCAGACGTCCTCATTTTGACTGTCATCGCCTATTGGCCCGAGCCTTTTGCTTGGACTTGGGCACTTAGCTTTTGCCGCCCTTGCAATCGTTTGGCACTTCGTATGCTCTGCTTTCTCAGTAGTGTATTCTGCTAAGTCTTTGTCACGTACAATAAGCAAACGGCTCTCTTTTGTCAAATAAAGGAAGTCGCGGAAAAGGTTAGGGAAGAAAATGGTCCATGCAAATCCAGCAAAAAGGCATTCCAAAGAAGCTGCATAGACACCGGGATATGCTTCCCTGTTATGCCAGAGCTTTTGTAACTCGCAGCCCGGTAGTGATACAAGGACGTGGCCAACGATTGCCTCGCTTTCTATTACAACCAATTGTGGAGTAGTCTCTGAAGCGAGTAACTCATCTGCTGGAGATACTTAATTGTGCATAGTATTTAGACCTCCAGTATCAGAATCATCGACTTGAATGATGTTGTGGGCACTGTCTCGAGTGCGGAGTGCCAGAGCTCTCCAATCATGATTTTTTGATTTTGGGGCAAAGCAAAAGTTCCGTTCATCAAACATCCTGTGGACATCTGTCCGCAGCGAAACGATATTTGTAGAAGCATTGACTAGGTCAGTTGAAAAAGTCGAGGCCCTCCCATAACTAGCAGAGTCTAGTTTCAGCGTCTGAGAGCAAGTATACGATGCAACACTTACTCTCCTATTCCTTTATCACCATACTAGCTAGACTCTTTCACTGGCACGAGATGAGCTGCATCTTCACTCAAACTACAGTCCGTGAGAACGCAACGACGCGAGCTTTCTTGTGCACTCTGCACGAACTTGGGCTTCAATTTGCTCCAGCAAGGTGGAAGATGATGATGGGGAAACTGCCAGTCGCGAAAGCGAGAAAAAACAGGGTACGACCCAGTAAAGAATTCAGAAGAAGTGGGAAGACAAAAAAAGTATGCTGTCTGTCGAAATATGCCATCTTCTGGTGGTCGTACCCTTGTTTTACCGTCTTTTTGAAGTGAGAAATATCCATCCCAACGATTCACAGAGAGTATCCCACAGGCTATATGGGTAGTATCATAGTGAGTATCACCATCGTCAAAAGCAGGCAGCGAGATCAGAGCATCACGAATAGGCAGATGAGCCTCTTTTGAGATGGGTGCTTTTCAGTAACCGGGGTGGAAAAACCTGATGACATTTGGAAATTCAATTTCACTTGAATCTCCAGAACATCTGATATCACTAAAAAGCTGGCGTAATTTCAGATACATGTCATTTAGGCGTGATTCTGCCCTTATCTTCACGGGTGTTGTTGTAAGGTGAGTGAATATTGAGTGTCGTGAAGATGGTGTTGCCGGGGGTAACGGGTCTAGCGCGAGTGCACGTGACTCCTGTTGATGTTGCCTTTAAACTTTGATATGTTGAAAGTTTCGTAATTTTAAGCTTACTTAATATGAGATAATTTATATAAGTGCAATTAAGCTTAAATTCTTCCGAATCCTTAAAAGATTTTAGTGTAAGCGATTGGAGTGCAGGGTAGCATGGCTTATTAGAAAGCGGTAGCATGTGGCGGTGCAGAGGTTGATGTACAACACCTTGACATGCCTCACTTAACTTGTCATAATTATCATCATCAACAACGAACTAAGCCGACTTTGCAATAAATCAATTCTATAAAGGATCATTTACATGACAGAAAGTACCATATCGAGCCGCGGTGGCGTGATACCGACGCCAACATACCCTTCTTTGTCGACGATAAAAACCCTGAAACAAAAGAAAGGACTTAGTCAGTCAAGTTGCCCCCGTTTGAGTGAGTTCAAGCACTCTTGGGACATGCAAAGGAATGTTTCTTAAACTAAGAGAGCGAATTGTTGTGCAATGGAGATGTACTTGCTCCCATCCTCGAACACGTATTTAGTGATGATAGATTCGCAAGTAGAGACTCTGTCGACTAGCCTGGATCTGACTTTATCAGGTCTATACTTTGTCAAGTCAAAGTCCTCCCACGGAATCCAACCCCAAAACATGTTTAATATCACTTCAGAACGTAGTAGGAACTGCGTATCCCGAGCCACCTGCGAAAGGCCACAGGCTCAGTCAATTGAGAAAAGAGAACCCGCCTCTCTAAATTCTAGTAACATAATTCTAAGAGTTTATCGATGATCTAAATACCTTCTGCATGACCTCCACTCAGTTGGTAGCCACCTTGGTGTTTTTCTTGAGCCGATCCTGCCAGTTCCTGCTTGTAACTGATCATATCTTCTAAAGCCCCTTCTAAGCTTCAACCTCTTGTCTAGATATCTCCCGGTATGGTTCAGGTAGAATACCCTCAAGCAGCCCCTTGATTTGCAAAGCAATCAATTTAGAGTACCACCTGTGATCTGTCGTGCCTCCAGCAAGAACCCATATGTTGTCCTGGTATTTCCCACGCTTCCATAATCCGCGGATCTCCCCTTCCGCGTCAACACCCCAAAGAGGCTCCATCTTGTTCGCAATGGCTTCACCCCCCTTCCCAAGCGCAGTCGCGATGGCCCCCCTTCCATCGCCGGCCCCGAAGCCTGTACACCACACAATGGCGTCAGCATTGACAACACTTCCGTCGCTAAGCTTCAGGCCGTCGGCTGTGTAGGCAGCAGGAGTGACACCCGACCTTACTTCCACCTTTTTGTCGCCTATAAGGCCAATACCATGACCCGCGTCTATGAAATGTCCCCCGCAGCGGTCCAGGAGCTGATACGTCAGGTCTCCTCTGGTGGAGTCGGAGATTTGGAATCCGGCCTCTCTAACAGCTTTGTATCGATCTCTGTCGATGATTAGCAACGTGCCATGTTCCGTCCGGCATAATTATGCTTGTACTTACGGTTCGGCTTCCGACTGCATCGCGTTCACACGGCGTAGAAGCGGCCCGCCAACAGCTAAGGGACTACAATGGGTGATGGCATCACCCCACTCCGCAGGAACATGTTCATACACTCCGAAGCTCATAGGGTGCTTGAAATAGGTGACTGGCATGACATATGTCTCCGATCGCTGCACTACGGTTGTCTTCAAGCCCGCTTCGTAGCAATTGCTAAAAATGTCGAATCCAGTGTTGGCAGTTCCAACAACGATAGCAGACTGCAATAAATGTTAGCTTCTATCAGCGCGCTCAAAGTTATTCCGCCAAAGAGGAATTGGACATTAGATAGATACCTTTGCCCCTTTTGCAACCAGCTCTTTGGCGTCTGTGTAATCAACCGAATGACGCATCGTTCCTTTGTAAAGATCAGCGCCGGGGATATCGGGTATGAACTTTCCCGCGAATCCAGCTCCAGTTGCGATGACAAGGAATTTGGCGGATATGTGTATGTCATCACCACTGCAACCAATCTGCGATTCCCAGACTTGGCGCTCTTGATCGTATGATGTCGATTTCGGTTCAGCTCCGTAGATTACCCTCTTGTTGAGATCGAGCTTCTCGGCGAACCGTGCCATGTGAGCTGCCAGTTCGTTTCTTTTCAAGAAAGTGCTGCTATCCTCTGGATATGCTGGTTGAAGTACAAGTGATTAGCGGTAATCGAATAAAGTCTAGCTGCACAGGACAATATCTACTTACACAGGTACGGCGGGCTGCAGGTGGTTTTGTATATGTGGAATCGCATGCAGTCGTATCTCAAGGCCCAGTTGTCACCCGCCTTGGCATTTTTCTCGACGATCACAAAGCTCACCCCATATGCTTTCAAACGTGCAGCAAGAATAAGTCCCCTTGATCATTAAAGTCAGCCTGCCTGTTGCTACACTACTATTCCAATGTGAAGATACGTACGAGTTGCCGCCGCCAATGATCAATACATCGGTTTTGATCTTTCCGTCAACAGTTGGTAAGGCTGTTGATGGACTCCAAAGCAGCTCCTGATTCTCTGGGCAGGTGTCAAAGTCGGCCAACCAGGTGCTCACGGACCAAATTTTCCATGCAACTGAGCCTCCCTGGTTCTCAGGCACGATTAGCAGCATGCCCTTGCAAAAGGCGCTCGGGGTCTTGGTCCTAAAAGTAAAGTTCGCACTAATCCATTTCTTATGTGCAACATTAGCAGCTGCCATCGGCCGTGGTAGGAGACTTGGTATTTTACCGCTTTGTCATCAAGTCCCGCTGGCATTGCGGACTGGGTGGTGATCTCGTGGATTCCACGTTTCTGGTTCAACTCCCACAAGGCTGGTGCAACTACATGGCGATCGTTGAATGTTCTCAGATGAGCCGTGAGTGCCAGTGCGTCTTTCCAATGACACCCGTTCGCTCGGAAGAGGCGTTCTATGGCCTTGAGATCATCGCTGTCAAGCGCTGTCGAGAGTTGAAGCAGCACGTCTTGGGCCACGCTCTCTGCGTTCACTTTATCCCAGTCCACGAGACTAGCAGTATCAGGAAGCGGACGGTAGACTTTGTGGAAGTCGGCCCGTGGTGGGAATTGTGGTTCCTGAATAATATCCGGCATGGTTTCGATTAGGATTTATAAAGATAGTTTAATACAGAAATGTCGTTTCTTTATAACTGACCTTCATGCTTAGCCTAACTGTAACTACCTTTTATATTAGAATTATATCAACAGTGGGCCAAACGACGTATGTGGAGACCATGTACTATTCTCTCCAAATGTGGACTTAAACTGTCTTAATTCCGATATATCCTTTTGACACCTACTCAAAAGTCTGAATAGAAAATTAAAGTGTAACGCTTGCACCTAACCATTCAACTATTGGGTAAAAGAGATCAAACTAGAAGTGGTATTGCGACAATCATAGTCATCCTTATAGCTGCTTATCGAAGCCTTACACTCAAGTCGGTTATGTCCAAGAAACAATGTCTCATCTTCTTCAGAATCCCGATCGTCGACTGCAAAAACATGAAAGCTGCCTAGAGCGTCACAGTAGATAGACCTCTGCGGAATGTATAATAAAAACATTGAAGATACAGGCCTGACAGGGGTGACGGCCATAATGATGCTTCGTCAAGCCAGGGGTTTGATTGGTTGCCGTTAAATGCAACCACCAACCTCCTTCGATTGAATGGTCTGATGGGTTACTCAAGATCGTAAAAATAAACTTACACGCTGGAGTTTGCGCTGAACTCAAGTGGGCTCAGACAAAGACGACTAGAGTCAACCTTAAAACGGGATATCACCATTAACTCCGGAACCGATAAAAATGATTCGCCGACCCAAATTCACACCAGGAGTTTAATTTATCAAATGGCGATATCTCGGCTTGTTTGTAGTAGATGACCTGTTCTTAGATGACCTTGAGAGGGATGTTAGAGTCAAGAGGAGCAACAAGCTTATTGATCCACGAGTCACCTGCGAGGATGCCCTTTGAAGCGTGAAAATGTTCCTGGGATGGTTTGATGACCACGTCGTTTCCGTTGTTATCTGGTCACCAGGTCCATGCGTTTCATCGCTTCGAGAAGAGCACAATGTGCTCGGTCCCGGTATGTAACTGACCGAGACGCATGAACCATGCCTGAACTAGCTGTGAAGATAGTCTCACCGCCGCCTGGGACATTAAACCTTGGCCAAGGTCTTTCAACCTCTGGGGAATCCAGGCTCACGCAGGAATACCGTTTGCATCGTGAGCGAGCGCTACATAGTCGGGTGAGCCATATGAGGTCCTGACAACACGTGAAGAAGTATCATGCACTGATCAAAGTCAATGGCTTTGGCTGCTTTCAGAACGGCGCGACAGACGGCGGGTTGGGATTGTAGAAACAGTTTGATGATTCTGAGTTCTCGCAGCCTTGATTGATATTGCATCTATGAGTATATATATATATGTATATATTGCGATGCTGAGACTTGACCGTTTGCTCGAGAAGGTGAAGCGACAGTCTAAAAGACCACATCAAATCCGCCCCCAAAGAGCTTGCCCGGATGCAAGCTGTGGCCTTGACTCATTTCTGTGGCACTACTACCTCGTCTACGTCCGGACACCACTCACCATCCTTGTCATTAGAAATGACGATGGTGTTGTTTGCACCCTCATTCAGAACAAAGAATGCTCGACTGCTTCCTGGCTCAGAAGTATGCCTAGTTGACTGAAATGCGACCCTCTGGGACTCGTCATTAACCGAGACAAGGGCATATCGCGGGGCTGTGTCGCCGTTGCGGTACTTGATGCTGATGGTGTCGCGTCCGCCAGTTCCCTGTACCTGCTCAAAGGTGACACTGCCTTTTCTATCACCTCCGATATAACCTGCCGCTCTCTGGCCGCTGCACCCGTTACAAGTGATGACAATAGCTCCATTCTCAAGTTGAGCTGTTTCTCCCTCAAGACCTGTCGTGTTGGTTTCAGACCAGGTTCCCTTGGCCACATCTGGTGCCCACGAGTCCCGCCATTCAAGCTTGACTTCAGTACCAGTGATTGTGAGCGGAAGCCAGACGTAGGTACTCGCAGCGAGATTGGATGAAACCCAGCGGTCGCCGATATATATGGCATGGTCGTTACCTAATGGTTGGATGTAGCTGACCTGGCTTCTGAAAGTGTTAGACCCAATGGGTGCAAACTCCTTCCACTCTGACCATGGTCCAGACAGGGACTTGGCGTAGCTGTAGACCTGTTGGTTGCTCATGTCAGTACAGTACTCGGATCTTTGAACTAGTTTGAATGCCTTACGTTGTCGTTAGGGTTCCAACCTGTGAGATGAGAACCGAAAATGAAATAGTAGCCATTCTGCTTCAACATGGCAGGCGACTCAGCAAAGTATTCCCATCCATACGTTATCTCGGTGACGTTGAGATAATCATCTGACAAAGCCATAATTCGGGTTCCATACTCGCGCTACCGCTCGTGTCAGCCTCAGGACAGGATTAGATCAAGAACAAAGACACACGACTTACATCTTCGGTCAAGAGATAAGCAGATCCATCATCATCTTTAAAAAGGCCCATGTCTCGACTTTGTTTACCCAGAGGTCTGAAGCTTCGATGATAGGTATACTTTCCACAAACACTATCACCTGTGGCGACACCGACACGAGCATCTTTGTAATCTTGGCTATCGATATGGAGGTATAAGACATACTTGCCCGTGTCGTCGTTGTAGATAACCTTGGGTCTCTCGACAATGCGGCCAGGTCCTAGATCGGTTCCTTCTTCAGTGGTGCGGGACAGGAGAGCACCTCGGTAGGTCCACTCAACCAGATCAGTAGACGAGTAGCAATTGACGTTCTGAAAAAGAGTGCCATCCGTTTTGTCTTCGCCGATCATGTAGTATGTTCCATCAACCTCACTATGTCCAGGTTAGTTTACCTTGTAACCTATAGACACACCCACTTACATCAGGCCATGACCATGCGCTTGCACATGTTCACCTGTGTTGGTCTGGAATGTAATCAATTAGGTGATAAACTCTAACAGTCGTACTCGAGAAAAGTTCTTACAGCAGTCCATGTTGCTCCAGAGACAACGTCAAGGGCGGCATGGGCTTTACTAGCTGCAAGCGCAACAAGAAGAGTTGAGAGTAAACCGGGCATCAGGACAAAGGAGGGTTTGATATATCTTGATGTTTAACAAGAATAAGTTGTGGACTCAAATTTGAGCTTAATGGATGGCCACATGAGTCTTTTATTATATGCTCCCAACTCGGAAGTATTTCTGAGTTAGGCAGTCTCGGGCCTTTTTGCAGCGATTGTTGCAAAAGGCTAATAACTGAGTGACATATGAAAATAGCAGGTAACATTCAACAGCATAACTAAACCACTCTCAGTGAGGTCCAAGGTACATGCAATCCGGGCTTTGACTTGCCTATTTCGAGTACGAGATACTGCAAATCGGCCAGCAGGTTGCGTTTGGACCAAGGTCATGATCATCGTTCATGCAACCGTATGTGATCTTCAAAGCTCAACCTTCCCAATCCCAGGGCGGGGTAAGTCATGTTCAAGTTTATGTGACTGGGGTAGCGGGCAGCGGGCAAGATACAAATCGTACTTCGGGGATATCGGGTCCGGCCCTTCCGATGGCAGGCATCCCTGTTCAACTGTCCACAGTCCACAGTCCACAGTCCTCCTCCATTATCATGCCACAGCAGGTTGTGGTTATACTTATATGACTGAGGTGATTATACGAACTCAATTAGGCCACGACGTCTATCTTTTGTGAGTAGTTATCATATGATACTAGACTAGCTGAAACGGTTTACACTATGCACAAGGCATGACTTTCACGTAAGGACGTTCTGTGTCTAATTTCGCTGTGTGTCCACCGTGATGGTGAGCTTCTAGCTGGATCTATGATATCTACATCGTATATTTGTCCTGGCAAGCAGGGAACCTCAGCGTTCCGAAAGTCTAAGCACAGCATCAACAGTCTCATTGGGAGCCGTTGCAAAAAAAGCATGGCTAGCTTCTTTAACAAGGATTGTGCGGTCAATCCCACCAATGGCCGCATAACCCTCCTGTCCAGCAAGAGGAATAACTCGATCCGCCCCACAAAGAATGTAGCCTGCTTTCCCAGCAAAGTTTGGATCGTTGAGGGGTGAGTATGTAATCGGAGTATCAAGACTATTCAGAACTTGATCCTTGAGAAGGGAAATATAGTGTGTCGCTTCTCTTTCTGAAATATCGTGGTACATAACTTCTTTGGCGCCAGTGAAGCTGACAAGGCCGGTTGATTCCTAGTGCATGCGGATTTTGTTAGCTCAGGGCTCAGGCGAGTGGTGATCCTTGGCTGCTGGCTCATCGGGTAGAGAGAGCCAGCTGAATACAGCAACGTGGCAGGCCATGGCTACGGTGAATGATATGTATATATCACTTACCTCGTAATGAACCCAGGGCGGCAGATTTTTCGCATCTGTACCCATCATGTCCAATGTTGTCTTTCCAACAACTGGAACCACAGCCGAGACGTAGATGAGTGCTACTACACCACCCTGTTTCCCCGCTTGTTCTCTCTCCCGTTTGCTCAAGCCTTGTACTGCCTGTGAACCATATATACCACCGTAAGAATGCATCAACACAATCACATCCTTGCCAGCATCGATCAGAGGACCCAAGAGTTTGGTTCGGAGCGATTCTGCATCTCCGAGCGCGGTAGAATCCTTGTCTACTACGCCAGGGGCATTTTGACTAACGAAATCGTAATTGCGAGCTGCAAAAATCTTCTTCAACGGCTCGAACGACTCAACAGTATGCCAAGCGCCGGGCACAGCCAATACAGTGGGATTCATCGTGGATAGGAGCAAGAAGGATGTAACGAAGCACTGTAGAATGTTGTAGTGTCGTGTAGTAGCAACTGAAAATCGATTACTGCCTCAAGATTCTACTGGGAGATCAGTCCCTTTTTGTATCCATACTAGTTTAACAATTGGCGCTATGCCTCACTTACTATGAGACGGCCTCATGCTGAGAAATACTTGTATCTAACGTTTTGCGTACGATTCCTCGGAAGCTAGATGGAAGTACAAGTCTCCTCCAAGATCATCAAATTCAAGGTGGCCTTAATGTGGATAGTAATGTGTTTCATATAGGTATACTTTCTTTTTGGTTGTGATTATAGTCAAGTATTTTGGTAGCAAAGAACTATCTTCTGATAAGGAATTGAGTAAGCATTTAGAACAGCACATAATACTTCTAATGAGGGTTATCAATTGATAAGCTTATTAAATCGTCAGCTTCAGTAGAGACTTCCATGTAGCGCTTACGCGGCATTCACATGATGGCACATTGTAGAATATCATAACCTTGGCTAACTCAAGTAATTTTTTCCTCTCCTGAATGGTCAAAATGCGAACGACTATATTAGTAGGCTGGGAATCTTGTGTATGTATGGCGTGCTATGCGCACTAAACAGGGTCAGATGAGTATATTTCCACTAAGCTTGAGTTACTGTCTAACTTAAATTCAGTTAGCGTGACAAGTCATAAACCTTAATTGTTTAATAGTTCCTGACTACTAAGTTAGGTATTCGCACGAGAGACTATACCTATTCCCGACCAAATGCTCGCCCTAGCGAAGAGCTACCTATTTCAACCAGCCTCAATCCTTAATTTACACCTAGGCTAACCTTGATCAGAATTATTGTGTGTCTTGGGGTTACTATCGATCTATCAGATCCAATATGGGGGACTGTTGACCTGATGATCTAGACAAGAATGGATATTTATAGGTATGAAACCCCAGATTAGTTCCTACTTAAGCTCGCTAAAGCTAACCGCTCAGTGCTGCAATTTGTTATTGCCTCTCTACCTTACAACCATTAATCAGGATAGTCTATGAAATGCGTTCTGATAACGTTCAAGTTAGTTCTCAAGCTTCAATCGTACGTCCTTATCAACTATGATAGAGTATCGGATATCAGAGCAAGACACATCAACTGTTGTGCATGCGTATGCGTGGCTCAAGGAGCTAACACATGTCTCACTCACTCATAACTGATCCTTCAGTATTTACATCACACTCCTAATATTCTATGACATGATCGTATTATTCCGCGCCCTTGCCTATGTTGCTCATTGAAGGCACAAATAATCTCCTACAACTATCTTGATATCTTAAACATCAATAGTCTTTTCCTGGTTCTGCTGCATGGTGGCTATGACTGTACCAGCGTCCCTGGGTTCAAGAGATTTCTTGACAGGATCAAGGGCGTCAAAGACTTCATTCAACTCCTCCAGAGTCCGATCCTTAGTCTCCGGGAAAAAGAAGAAGATAAAGACTGCCTCAAGCAAGTCCCAGAATACGAAGACGAGATAGAAGTAGTAACCGATCTTTTCGAAAGCTGGGCCCGACGAGTATGCTAGAACAAGGGAAATGCAGCCAGACGCAAAGTTGCCCACTGCTGTTCCCTTGGCTCGGGTCGAAGTTGTGAGTGTCTCAGCAATATACATGCTTTGCTGAGCGGTCCATCCAACAGAGAAGACAACTCCAAAGAGAAAGACAAAGGCGATTGTGGTGTTGGCTGCATTGGTATTCGATCGATCGTCCACTGCCATCTTTGAAGTTCCAGTAATGACTGCGAAGATAACAGAACAACAAATAATACTGTAAATGAGCAGGGGTCGACGGCCAACTCGATCCGTGAGACGGGCACCAATGAGTGAACCCAGAAGGCCTAGAACACTGTTTGTAGCATTCAGAGCAAGAACCTTTTTCTCGTCCGTGATGCCAGCTGTGTTCATCATGGTGACAAGGTAATAACTCGAAAGCGAGTTGCCTGACGCTTGGCCCATGATTGCCATACCGAGAACGCAAATGAGTCGTCGTCTGTTGCTGTGTGAGCTCCAAAGCTCGCGGTAGTCCCACCATCTCTTGTCCGAAGCCTCAGTTGAGATCTGCGCCATCATTTCTTTCATCTGGAGCTGGACAATGGGATGATCAACGGAGCCTTCGCCATGGAGCTTGGCCAAGATTTGGGCAGCTTGGTCATGCTTGTCATTAGCGATGAGCCACCGGGGCTATAATCACTTGTTAACCATGGTATTCTTAAAGGTAGACCACTTACTTACCGATTCAGGAAGAAAAAAGACAAACATGGAGACAATGCCAGAAGTCACCAACTGAATCCATACCGGAATCCTCCAACCGTCATTGTTTTCGATAAAGGCGCTGCCATAAGTGACCCAGCCTGCGATAATGGCACCAACAGGCCTTGGAAAGATCAGATATCGATGGAATACACATCGGGAAATACATACCACATGCAATTGTACAGGCCAGTGAGTGTACCTCTCCACTTAGGGTTGGTCAGTTTCCAAACTTTCCAGAATCGTAGAAATACTAACCTTTGGATGAGCCAGCTCGCTGACATAGGTTGGAGCTGCAATGCAGCAATATGATACCCCAAAACCGAGTAGGAACCGGCCACCCATGAACTGGGGCATTGCTCTGGCTGTCGCTCTTTTTTCCCTGATTAGTTAAAGCTACAAGCATAAAAGCTCCATGGCTTACTGAATGCAAGTTCCAACGATGATGATGACAGAACCGGTGAACATTCCAGCGCGTCGTCCGAAAAGATCTGTGGTGAAGGGAACTGTAGGCGCCGCGACGATACTTCCAAGATTGTAGATCATGAAGACAATACCTGTGGCAGAACCGGCAGTTGTCCTATGCGAACCTGTTAGTCAAGTAAATACTTTATTCTGGCTTAGGTGCGCGCATATCCTACATGTTGAATGTTTTCTGGTAAGAGGTCATGCCGTTCAAACCTCCCATCAAGCTACCTATCAAGATGTGAGTCAATTGAATCAAGCATACCTCTTTCAATTGGGGAAAATACCATCGTATCCATTCAGACATCCGCAGCAATACGCAACGAAGAGGACCCCGTAGAGCTGGAACATAGACGCCGTCCATGGTGAATAGTCATTGCTTTCGACCTCATGGGCTATTTCAGCAGCAACCTCGACAGGTGCCACCTCACTATACAGATCTTGGTTGAGTGAATTGGTCTTTTGATGCTCTGAAAGAGCAGCGTCTGGCTTGGCTGACATGGCCTTGGAAAGTAGCCGCTGCTTTCGTGACTGATCGAGGGTGTATTAGTATGTGGGACAGGTTGTTGCGTTGAGAAAGATTGACTTGGCCATGGAAATTAGAAGCACCATTTTATACGCCGCCGTCTGGCCGTAATTTTCCTCCTACTATTGCGATCTCCTTCCACTTTCTACGCCAGGTTTACGCTATGTAACCGAGAACTCTTCATGCAGATCCGGGGTAAATACAAAATCAGGAGCTATTCAGGACAGTAACAAGCAAGATGTGCAGGGGGAATGCGGGGAATAGAGAGATCGACAAACCCGTAGCCTGTCTTGCAACTTGATGCTGGCTACCAAGGTCGGCTCCGATATCCCCGATCAACTAACGCGCCAATTGGGATATATCTCTCAAATCCAAGCGTTAGTTTAGGTACGGAGGAATATGCTTATGCCCATTGGTCCGCTTCTGCAAGGCTCGCGCTCACATACGAGGATACAATCGCCCAAGCAAGACTCGGAAAATTGGAATACCTATATACACGACTCAGAAGTGGCTTTTGAGTCATGCTTCCATCCTTTTCGAAATAACCAATGGTAGAACTACAACACCTTTTGGTATCAACTGCACATTGTTTCGTGATCTGGTAAATGCGACCTGTTGGAATGAGGCTTGTTATGTGTTAATCCATGGTAATTTCAGAGTTTTAATTGCTCTAATCAGTGAAAGCTATATTCTTAGTCAGCAGAGTGTGGCCAGACACCAGTAAATATCAAACAAAACAATAGCATCAACAGTTCAACGACCGATGGCAGTGATCACGCTTTGCCAGCTTCCAGCATGTCAACAACACCTTACATCCCGCCCGTGGACCAGATGTCTACTCAGCACGAGGGTACTAGTACTCCGCACATTAGACAAAGGAATTTCCTCATACATTCAACTGCGAATGGGGTAATTCTTAACATAGTACCGCATACCTAGGACTTCAGTACCTTATTCATTCTTGGGTCCAATAAAAAAGCCCCAATAATACCTTTAACCAGATGTTAGGCCAAGCTATTTATAAATTTATTCATTTAGCCCATGACAGCACGGAGTATAAGGTAATCCTATTTTTAGCAATTTCAGAGACATCAGTCCCCGCTCGCGTTATGAGGTCAACACTAGCTAAACTAAATCCATTCAGATCCCCTTCACTATCGACAATAAGACTATTCTCGAGAGACATCATTGTCTGAGTGAACCTGTTGAGCCCTCGGAGGAATCATCTAAACGTCGTCGCTCTGAGGCAGCATGGAACTCGCTAGTGCACTCTGAAGTCCTACACCAACTCTCCAAAACGTCCTCTGTCACATTCGGAGATATAACATCCGCACGCATCGTCTCAAGATTCTGCCCTTGTAACACAACACCTAGCGAGTTTCCTACCGATGAGGCCAGTGAATCGTCAATAGGAGGTTACAGCACCAACACCACAACCAAGTCGAACACGGCAAAGTCGGTGCATAAGATGGTTGACTTTGCACTCGCTCTCGAATCAGATCAAGATTTCGCGGCTGTAATCCAAAAATTTATGAAAACTTCGCCTGATGCCACGATAAATCAAACAGCATGCCATCCCCTCAAAACTCATCCAGCGCCAGTATTCATCGAGACAAGGACTTCAGCTGCAAATAGCGAGACAGCATCTGTGCAGCTTGGTATTTGGATTGCAGCGTGGCATGAGAGTATACGAAGCCTTATGAAGCGTGGTAAATTTGATGAGCCGGTTATTACAGTTCCTTGCGTACAGGTTACCGAAGGGACGTGGACTCTCATGTTTGCTGTAGATGCCGGGGAAGAACTTGTGAGTTGTTTGTTATAATCTCTTTTTCTTTGCTGAAGCTGATCTATGGTATCATATCCTTCACAGGAATTTCAGGATCGGGAACAGTGGGACACCGATAGGCATATACCAACTTCAGGCCGCCCTGTCAGCTATTTCTAAATGGATAGAGGGGACGTTTAAGACCTCGATTACTCGAGTTCTTTTGAAAGCATTAGCGTAGCCAAGCTAAATGATCAAAGTAAGCCTTTAACATTAAAAACCCCAAATCTTCCCAAAAGATGATTTCGCCATAAAGAGAAGAGAGACTCGTATAGAGCTGTACCACAATCTTAACAAGACTTTCTCTGTAAAAGACATTTATTTTCAAGAAATTGTATGATCATATTTCGCTTATCTCGAAAAATTATTCCCACTTCTGACACGCCATCCTGTATTAAACCATGTCCCTATCCACTTCCTTCGTTTCCTGGTCCTGAGCAGATGATTTGGCACGACCCTGTTGCCGCCAACTGAAAAGCACATGGGGTTTGTTTCTAATAGACTCTCTAAGCTTCTCCTCATCACGATCCATCCAAGTATGGCCTGCAGCACAGCTGACAGGGTGCAATGGTGTGCCCCCCAGTAGGAAGTGATCAGATGCACGTCGGTCAAAGGAGGCAGTGATGTCTAGATCGTTTGCAATCTGTTCGCAAAAGACGTCGAGGGGCAGATCGTTCACATCACGACCAAAAGGATTTTCAATCTCTTGACCAATAAACAGCAAGCCAAAGATGATATATGCCGCCGTGATGGTAGCCGGGATAGCAATCCAGCCCAGTGGGCCAGTCAACTGGAACGGCAACAGCATAACGTACACAAAGGTAATCTGGCTGATGGCAATGGTGTATGCGACGGGCAAAGGAGTGTTGAGGACTCGATCGCAGCCCACTGCAACGTCATTAAGAGTGGTGAGATGGTTATAAGCGATGGTCTGATGAATTGAGACTGGCAGCTGCTTGTTGGCAATGATGGAGTCGAGAGATATTGCCAGATGATTCAAGATCTCAAGAGGAAGGTTTCCTTGATGCTGCTCGGATCTCTTGAGGTGCTTTCGAGGGTCACTTTGCGCAAAGGAGAGTCCGAGATACTCGCCGGCAAACTTGTTAAAGTTTGTGACCCGCCTCGTCGGCGCAGTTGTCTTTCCAGCAAACGTATCAAGGTTTGCGAGGTAGGGTTGCATGTCAGGTTGACTGGCGCAGTGTTCGAAGCGGAGGGTGTGTTTGAGGGCAACGGCATAGCCGGCAATGAGTTTCATAGCTCCAAGCTTCTTAACGATAAGTTCGCGAGGGTCCTGGCCGGTAGCACCGCTATCATCAGCATGGATCCAGATGATACGGCCAAGAGTTTGGGATGCAGTAGCCAGCGTTCCCCAGTATCGACGACCTTCAGAATAGCGCTCGTAGGCAGTAGAAGACCGGAATGAAAGACTCAGACCGACAACAAAACCGAGAATGGTGAGCAGAACAGAGTTTACGCTCAGGTTATGGACCTTTTGGGAGATGACAGTGATGACAGTTGCCCAGCAAGCAACGAGCAAGAGCGGAAGGATTAACGACGGCATGATGGAGCCGTGCAGCTGTAGGATGAGGGGCCATTTGGAGTGTCGTTGAAGATCCCGTGGGCCAGTGAAGTAGTTGTTGTCGTCGACTCCATCACTGGACATGGGCTGTCGGTTGACATTTATGGATGGAGAAGGTGGGCCATTGTGGTAGTTTGAAGAGTTGCCAGGGACCGTTATGCGTTCTTTGGTCTGTGCCTCTGGAGGTGAGTTGGATTGCGATGCGTGATCGTCACCAGCGTCCGACATTGTGAAAGAGGACCTTGAACTTGGGAAGATGAAGAGGATGATTGTCAGCGCTTTTAGGATACGACAGCAGAGCCAAAAGAACCAAGAGACTAAGAACCAGAGGTGATTTGACCGGGTAATATAGCCAAAGGGTACAAAGTACAACGACGGTTATGAGCGAGGGAAATGGCAATTCCCAAAGGGGTCCCGGCACTAGAGCACCATGGAGTGCATTTCGTGCTGATAGGTGACACGACTCTCATCGTGGAGGGACTAGCGCTCAGACTATTGAATGTCGTAAAATAAGCTTGAAGACAAGCCTTTGCCAAGGTGGTCGGTCTAGACCATTGTTCTGGTAAATGAGCCTGGGGTAGTACTCTAGACCCTGACTAGAGGCGGCGCAGTTTGACATTCCGGACTGGCTGGACGCCACAGGGGTGATTTCTGCTTCTGACTCGTTATTCTCTACTTTTTTTGTTCATAGCGATAGCAGCGATGCTAATCAAGATGCGTTATATGGTATCTATTTATTCAACAGGCTTGATACATTTCCACATCAACCTGATCCTAAGTAAGCACGCAGCCTCAGCCCCTTAATTGCTAACCGAAAAAAAAGTTGATTGCCAGGGCTAGTCCAAGGTGAGGCTAGACCGCAAACCATCAAAGCTGAAATCAAGACGCAGGCCAGCGCTCGGCCTATGGGGATGCTCGCGTGACTTACACAGATACAGCATGGCGCCGTCGCTCGACGCAGCACAGGGGTACTGCGTTATTAATGCAGATAACTATACCTAGCTTTGAAGATTACTACTTTGACTGGTTAACAACACTTAGGCTAAAGGTGAGATTACAGATGGAAGACCTTAGGAGACAACTATAACGAATGTTGCCACTGCAACACAGCTCATCTAGACGCTGGAGCTGTCGCCGATCTCACTTCCCACAAAGACGACCTCAAGGGGGGCAACATAGAGCATTTTAGCAACACTTCAAAAGAATAAGCAAAGAATGGCTTGGCTATTGTAAGTAACTGCTACTTTCCCAATGCTTGCAATACGGTCACGTAAGTGTCTGCCTCTGCCTATTCTCAACTCGTCTAACTAAAGTCTGACCCCCATTTCTTCAACTTGACGTGTGTGCCAACATCGGCTTCTCATTTTTCCATGGGTTATGAGGTGTATCGACATAAGTCCAATGACAAGGATCGCATGAGGGATTGATGAGATGCAAGAGAATCTTGCTAGAGAATATATGGCTTCGCAAACAAATAAATCTCAATGCAGGTGTTTTTATTGACAGAAAGATTCATCCCATGCTGGAACAGGAGCTTATATCTTTCCAGCGCCGCATTAAAGAAGTTCCCAATAGCCACTACCAGTTGGAACGGACTGTGGGAAAGGAGATCAAGCCAGCGAGCTTTGCGTAGTAGCTCCTAAGGAACAATAATTGTTGAGTTTTAATTTGTGTGTACTATGGAATGTGAAATTCTCAGAACATGTTTTCTTTTTGTGGTAAAACAAACGGCAGTGATTTCTCTTTCTCCAGAGCATTATCCATGTACTAGCTACGCCATGCCTCGTCAAACCAACCAAACAATAGTGAGCCTGTCCTTCTATTTCAAGAGCACTTGTTACTTTACTTAATTAGTTCGCTCTTTTTAATGATAGAGGGTCTGTAGAAGATGCTGTTTACTAGGACACGTTAAGTAGACTGTTCTTGTCTTGAACCATTGTCAGCTTCGACCTCTAGATGTAGCTTTTCGACACGGATTAACGAAAGAGGGTGTAAGAGACTCGACGATAGGGTTGTAATAGCCAAAAGGAACAAACACATTCATATTGAAACTATTGTTCAGGTCACTAGCATATCTGTTGATGTTTTCGCAGTTGATAACCGCTAAACAACATTGTTATGTTGCAAGTCACAACAACACAATATCTCGAAAAAGAGCCAGAGGTAGACCTAGGTATATTTCATACATCTGAAATACCTAGGTGCAGTCATAGTGGTGAACATCATCCTCCTGCTAGCGGTTTTCCTTTCGTACTATCAAGAGTGTAAATACGACGAGGCTTAATAGCACCAACAATCATAATCGCCCTCCAAAGCCCCTTTACTTCAAGGGAGTTAGTAAGCATTCAAACTTTCCAATGCAGGGTAACTTACTAGTTGCAGGCCCTGACTCTGGTGTTTAGACACTGATTCACATTAGTGTATTGTCACTCATCACATTATAGCCACGTACGTGTTCGGGACAGAATCTCCTGCAACCTTGCCACGCCCCCGAAGTTTGGTGGCAAGACTGTTGATTGATGGGCTAGAGAAGTCAGTACATCTTTCGTTTGAGCACACTTTCCAACTTACAGGTATACCCTGGTTGGTGCCGACGCAATAGATGACTGCCATGGTGGAAGGCAGATACGCAGCCAGGCCGAGAATAGTGAAAAGCTTCATGGTGATAAAGGTGTCTTGGGTGAAGTATTGTCGTGCGATATGAAGTGGTAGTTCTGAGTCTGTTCGTGTATTCTGTTGAGGAGGACTTGAGCCATATATACCATGAAGGATTAGAGTTTTCATGGTATGTAGAGACCCCTGCCCGATAGCCGGTCATGGCATACACGTCACATTTCGTCCATTCGTGGGTTATTTCAAGGCCTAATTAATGTTTACTGGTCTGACTCTTGGCAAACGTTAAATCTTGTATTTGATCATCAACTTCTTTTCTTCATAGTACAACCAGACTGACCAAAATCCCACATAGACGTCCCACCCTGAGGCTGTCACTTTAACAGAATCAGCCTTCATAGGCTGCCAAATGGTTAGGGCAAAGAACTTGTTCGCCGCTCTGCATAAATCAGCAAGTCGTGATTTCAACCGCCCACCTAGAACTGACGGGAATTGGAACGTTGTTGTAGTTGATAGCCGCAAAGGTTCTAGGTAGATACATGGCAAGGCCGAGAAGGGTGTAAAGCTTCATGATGATTGTGGATGCGAGTGACGGGCTCAACTATGAATAATATCCAGCTGACTTGTATGTATGTGTCATGGCCCACACTTAGATATGGGACAAGCCACAAAATAGGTATAGTGTTTGAGAGGTTTGTGGCGGTCAGAAGACTCCCTTTGGGATCTGAGGACGTTGGTAACACTACTTGAAGCTCGTATCAAACGAAGACATTGACTGACCAATATATGTGATGTGTTCTTGTGTATGTGGCTCATCTATTAAACAACAGTTGACATGGCTCAAGCGAAGCCTGGTCGTGATCAATGTTGTCTTGGACGATGGCCGAATGTACGGATGATCACAGATAAGTTTTAAGGGATCTGCATAATATTCCTAGTATCCTTACTAGATTAATAGTATTCTTGGTTAATTTAAGTTGCTACCTAAATACATATGTTAAATTAGTCTCCGCATTTCCACTCTGTTGCAGCTTCAGAGCGGGTAGCCCATTTCACGTTAGGGAGATATATCAATGGTGCCTCAGGCAATCAATCAATTAATCTTCCCAACCCCCGCAGACAAGACAAGACACGACTCAAAAGCTCCATCCAGCCAATGAATGAGTTGCACTCAAAGAACAAGCTGGTGTAAGCGAGAGCGACATATTATTCCAAAATGTTTCAACCACACTCAGCTGAAAGTCCTTCACCTGAAGCTTCGTCGTCACGTGCTCGTAAGAAGAGAATACCGGTATATATATCAATTGCCTTGATCTTCCGCGTTTCCTGCTCTAGCTGAAGACGCATCGATCACTAACCAGACGCGTCGTGAACAGAAAGCATGTAGTTCCTGCCGCCAAAGCAAAGTAAGTCAAGGTGTACTTCAGCCAGAGAGCCAATATTGATTGGTTTGTCAGGCCAAGTGTGACGAGTTGCGGCCATGTTCTCGGTATGTCTGTCACCGCGCTTCCATCCATATATAATCATGCTAACCATGGCGTGTTAAGATGTCGACACCTTCAGAAAACATGTGTCTTTGTCGAGAAGCCTAAAGAGGCTCATGAATTGTGTGTAGTTAATCTTTGTTCAGCTGGCGATATGACTAATGTATCAACTGCGTAGGAGGATTGAAGCGCTCGAGAAGGAGATCGAGTTGCTCAGGTCAAGTCAACCTCCATGTACATCAGCTATGGGAGCTTTTTCACCCAATGACTACCCAATGGAACAGGACAAGTCACTACAGCTACCGTTTACCACGTCAGATGCCCTCAATTCTCCGATGCATGCTGGCCAAGCACAAGCCCCAAGCTTTGCTCCCCAGTTGCCAACATCTAACAGCACCAGCTCTCCAGATACCATCTCAAGTCTCACAGGACCACGTAAACGACAGAGAACATACTTTGAGACCGAAACGCCAACCACAGCCGACCATTGGGGTTCTCGTGACCTTGATAGTGATGAATCAGAGCTGTATTTCAACGCCTTCTTTTCTGGCTGCGATCGATACGTTCCCGTGTTCGATCCACGATACGATTCAATGCAAAGCATCCGTGATAGAAGTGACTTACTGTTCACTACCATATGCTCCGTGGGTTGTCGTGTACTCAACGGAACTAGCTCTCGGTGGCGGACACTCGCATTCCGTACTCAGCGCATGCTAAACGCAGCCATTGCTAATCCATCCATGGGAAATCTAGAGACCGTGCAGGCACTGCTTGTACAAGCCTGCTATGCAAGTGAAAGAGCACTTCTGATATCGGTTGCCACCCGCATAGCATTGGACCTCAGCTTTCCTGAAGCTTACGATACGCTTGTCGCGCAATATGCTTTGAGAGAGACACAGCGCAACAACGGCAGTGAGATAGCCTCTGAACAAGACTTGATGTTAATGCGCAGAACACGAGCCTGGCTTCATTTACTGGTTATGAGCTACATTCTACACGTCGACGCTGGGGGTTTGTCGACCTTCAAATTCCGAGGTGCCTCACGCAGGTGTAGGATTCTTCTGCAAAGCCCCATCTCCACCAGGATGGATCACTATCTCTTCGCCCAAGTAGAGCTCAACGTTCAACGGGCCAGGATCTATGATTCTTTACCCCAAGGCGCTAGCCTCGACGATGAAGAGATTCTGGACTTGGTGAGAGACGCCAAGCTCGACATCGATGTGTGGTTTAACGACTGGATGCGCATCTCAGAGAGACACCACCAAGACATGCCCTGGTTTGCTCCTAATCTAGCAGTGCAACGATGCTGGGCAGACAACATGGCCCTTTGCCGTGCCGTAAGGGCCTCAGGCGTCGAGAATGTGAATGTCATGTCGCCTATCCAGAGAAACATTCTGCTGATGACCAAAGACTCACTGAAACAGAATTTGGATATAATCATTCAAGAACCACGAATATATCTTGAAAGTCTGCGCTACGCCATGGACTTTGTTTGGGCCAAAAATACGTTTTGCTGCCTGCTTCTTCTCAAACTGTCTGCGTTACTTCCTGACGAGGACACTCGGCAATCCCGAGACTCAGCTTATGAGCTCGTGGACAAAGCAAGCATATTACTCCAAGAGCTCGAAAAGGTTGCGGGTGGGGGCCTCAGAGATGACAATCGATCCAACACCAGTGCTCTCTATCTCAAACTTCTGAAGCTGAGCATTCAGAAATACAAACAAGGGCTTGTCCAAAACTCGGATGAATACCAACAAGATGTGTTGGTCCAGTCAAGCTCATCTGGACCAAACCCAGCCAGATACAGTGAGCTAGAGTCGTTTGTCCCAGACCAGTTTGTGTTCGAATGGGATTTCCCAGGCTTGACCTTGTTCTCTTCGCCAATCCATGAGGCGGCTTGGCTGAATGACTTTCTTGCTGGGACACAGGAATTTGGGGATAACAACTATAATTTCAACTGGGCATTGATGGACTTTTCTATGTGAAATAGTCTCTGCACCTCGAACATCAGCCTAACAACACGCCCGGACTTGATCGAATTGCTCCGACCAACCATCCACACTTGGTATGCAAGGACCGGGGTTGGCCAGATTTCTCCGACACCACCACCGGAGAAAGGCTGTTATGCCCGATCTGTGCTTGACTCGAGACGAATCACATCACTTACAACCAAGTGAATCTAGAAAGCCGAAGTTCCCCGCAGACTCGAGATGGTGGGAGTTAAAAAGCATCCCAGGCCCTATCAGCAATTCTTGTTTTACCCAGTCTCAAGCAAATCAGTCTTTCTACCTTGAGTTGAGCCAACCTCGATATCTACTTCACAATGCCTCAACGCGAACAGATTCCGGCTTCCTGGGCTCTTGACTCGGCTAGGAATCAAGGCGATGAGAAGCCATCAGTTCATTTACGCTGTACTGATGAAACTCTCCCATTCGACTTCTCCTTTGAGGCCATCCGTCCCAACGTGTTCAGGACAACATTTACATCCACTACGCACCCCAAGCCACCGCACCCAAGTGTTCCTCATGCCGAGATCCAGCTAGATAGCTCTCAGCCCACAGTAACATCGAACGACAAAACCACCAAGATCCAGATTGGAGATGTTATTGCCAATGTCGACTACTCTGGAGAAACCCCCCTCTTGTCCGTCGGGTTCGAGGGTCAGTCACCAATTCTTGAAGATCTCCCCAATAGATCGTATGCCGCCAACGGGGACGGTGTCGCCCACTACACCAAGTACAACCGTAACACATTTCACGTGGGACTGGGCGAAAAGGCCGCGCCCATGGACCTCTCCGGTCGCCGCTTTCAGCTATCAGCCACTGATAGCTTTGGTTACGATGTTCACCGAACTGATCCTCTCTACAAAAACATCCCTCTCTTGATCAATGCCACGCCTCAAGGCTGTGTAGCCATGTTTTCTACGAGCCATGCTAGAGGCGAGTACTCTATCGGTTCTGAGATGGATGGCATGTGGGGATTCTACAAGGTCTACCGACAGGACTTTGGTGGTCTGGAAGAGTACATCATTGTAGGAAAGACGTTGAAGGATATTGTTCAGACCTACGCTGAGTTGGCAGGATACCCATTACTTGTTCCTCGCTGGGCCTTTGGCTATCTATCTGGAGGCATGAAATACTCCATGCTCGACAGTCCACCTGCTGGCCAAGCCCTGATAGAAATGGCGCAAAAGATGAAAGAGCACGGGATTCCCTGCTCAGCTTATCAAATGTCTTCTGGCTACACGGTGGCTGAGAGCCCGCCCAAGAATCGACATGTCTTCACCTGGAACCGTCACCGATTTCCCGACCCTGAGGACTGGATTAAAGAATATCACAAGCTTGGCATGCGTCTTATTGCCAACGTGAAACCTTATCTCACTGCTAGTCATCCAGAGTATGAGAAGCTCAAAGAAGCAGGCGGTCTGTTTCTTGACTCTCGCACAAAGAAACCAGCCGTGACAAAGCTTTGGAGCGCAGGTGGCGGTGAGAGAGCTGACGGTGGTCACATCGACTTTACCTCTGCTGCTGGCTACAATTGGTGGTACAACGGTATCAAGAAGCTGTCAGAAGAGGGAATTGACTGCATGTGGAACGACAATAATGAGTACACTATTCCAGATGACGAGTGGGAATGTGCTCTTGATGTAGGTAAACCTCTTCACGTGCCTCAAGGTCTTGAGAAGCGTCCCCAGGTCGGTCTTTGGGGTCGTAGCCTGCACACGGAACTGAACGGAAAGGCATCCCATGATGCTCTTCTTGCCGTCAACCCAGATGCCAGACCATTTGTGCTCACGCGTAGTGCTACAGCTGGTACACTTCGATACGCTTGCAGCTCGTGGAGCGGCGACAACACGACAAGCTGGGACAGTATGAGAGGGTCGACTGCATTATCCCTTACCGCTGGTATTTGCCTGATGCAATGCTACGGGCATGACATTGGTGGTTTTGAAGGACCACAGCCATCTCCAGAGCTTCTGCTTCGATGGGTTCAGCTAGGCATCTATTCACCCCGCTTTGCCATCAACTGCTTCAAGACAGGCCAAGATAACTCAGTCGGCGATGTAATTGAGCCATGGATGTATCCTTCTATTACCCATCTCGTACGCAAGACTATCAAGCGCCGCTACGCATTGATTCCGTACATCTATTCCCTTGCGCTTGAGAGCCACCAGAGCGCCATTCCGGTGCAACGCTGGCTGGGCTGGGGCTACGAGTCTGACCCGCAGGTTTGGAGTCTCCTTGATGGAGAGACTCAATACTGGCTGGGTGACTCTATGCTCGTTGGTGGTGTGTTCGAGCCGGGAGCCAGCAAGGCCAAGATTTACCTACCCAAGGCTTCGGATGACGATGAGGGATACCTGAACCTCAATGCACCCTACCAATATCTCGAGGCCGGCCAATGGGTTGAGCTCGGTGCTGAATGGCATGGCGCCGGTATCCCAGTGTTGGGTAAGGTTGGCTGCGCGATCCCTGTAGGTCGAGATGTCCAAGTCCTCTCACCAGGTGAGAAGGAAAATGTTGCAGACCTACCACTTGACGACTACAGAGCGGTTGAGATCTTCCCGCCACAGAAGGCGTCACTAAATGGAAAATGGCATGAGACAACGTGGTATGAAGACGACGGAGTTTCAGTGGCTACCAAGAACAAGATCTCTTCATATACCATTGCCTTTACAGCCACCAAGTCTGAGATTAAGGTTAAGTTTATAAGAGATGAGACTTCTGGCTTCAAGGCTCCTTGGAAGACACTGGTCATTGTGATGCCTCATGGGGATCTGAGAGAGGTGGTAAGCAAGGATCCAAAGGTGGAGATAGTGTCTTTGGGTGTAAGCGAGGAGGGTAGAAGAAGGTTCGAACTCAAGTAACGGAAAGTTTGGGTAAGAGAGTAGAGATCATAGGAAACGATGTAAGAGAGAGCAGTTTTGTATATATCAAGTAAAGTATAGGGCTATGGATTCAATGGGTGGCAGAACTTGTTTGTGCACATCCTTCACGCCAATCCTCATCTTCCTACTTATCGTGTGTGTGTCCTGACTAGAACGCCCTGCAAGGCTTACAGCTCATCAATAGTCTCTTCGATAAGCCAGGACATGCCTGTTAGACGGATTTGGGGCCAATGACGATAGGAAGGAGGCTTCGAGTAGCATAGTTCGCCGACGTCTTCTCGAGGTATGTCAGTGAGGCACCTGTAAAGGGTCAAGTTCCAACTAAGATAGCCATTTTTTTTTTTTGAAGACGTCAGTCTTACAGTGGCCAGCCGTGATATTTAAGGAGGTTCGATCGCGCATGATTGCACTTTTTCACAGCTCGATTTGTGGACATCACAATGATCATAACCACAATTTTGATCAGGCAGCTGGAGTTGAAATCGTAACCAAACAGGTAGGTATCATGTTATTACTATCATAACACTAGCAATTAAAACAGTAAGAAACTAGATATTTCAAATTCATGTCCAGCGCGTGATTTATTCCCTCACACCAGATGGTGTGCCAGACGCAAGAGTGTTGTATTTGCCCTCATTCGCATTATCAGTGTAGGCGTGGTGGTGAGACCCTTGGTTAGAACCAGAAGACTGGGTGTGAGATCCAGTCAACGACTCATGCTTGGAGGAACCATGTGTAGCGCCTGTAGTAATTCCCTGAGTAGCTCCTGTGACAGATCGCAATTCCCTCGAAGTATCCTCGGTTGTGTAAGCATCATTCCCGTATCTGTTACTCGCCTCGTGAGATCCAAGCGCACCAGCACCAAGTCCTGCGGCAGTGCCGGATGCAAGGTTAGTACCTCGCTGACTGCTCTCTTGTTGGTAGGACTGTACAACCGGCTCTCTGGTTGAGCGATCAGTAGAGTGGATGTTCTGGGACTGATATCCTTTGTTGGAATCGGGCTCAGAATACTGGCTGCTGGCATTGGAGTGTCGGCCGTATTGAGATGCGAGGGCTCCGGCACCCAGGCCAGCAGCAGCACCCGTGGCAAGACCGGCACCACGATGAGAATTCTCCTTCTGTGAGATTCCCTCTCGACCAGAACGGTCAGTAGGATGACTGCCATAGGATTCATGTGTCCTAGTAGAATCTGGTCCAGAATACTGACCAGTGCCAGACTGATGACCATGACCAGACTCAGACGCGAGGGCTCCAGCACTGAGACCAGTGTTATGAGTTCCCTCTTGCTGGAGAGAGTGAGCGGTTGGGTCCTTGAGGGAGTAATTCGCCGGCTGGTTCCTCTGTGAATCATAATCCCTGCTGGAATCAAGGCCAGAGTACTCCTGGTCTTGACCTGAGTGCTGGTGACCGGAACGAGAAGCGAGGCTAGCAGCACCTAGTCCAGCAGCAGCACCTGTGGCAAGGCCAGCGCCTCTATGAGAGTCACCTTGCTGGTAGAACTGCGTAGTAGGGTCCTGAGTAGAGCGGCTTGTAGGGAGGCTGCTCTGAGTATCGTAACCTCGACCGGAGTTAAGACCAGAGGTGTAGCCAGTTTGGCCAGTACCAGACTGGTGACCAGTGTGGGATGCGAGAGAGCCAGCCCCAAGACCGGCTGCAGCACTTGTGCCAAGATTACGGTCTTGATGAATACCTTGTGGTTGGGAGGACTGCGAGATTGGGTCTCTGGTAGATTCACCAGTCGGATGAGCCCTTTGTGTATCATACACTCTGTTGGAATCAAGACCAGAAGGATGATCAGCCCGGTTAGTATCATGACGCTGGCCATAGTGGGTCGCAAGAGCTCCAGCGCCGAGGCCAGCAGCGGCACCAGTAGCAAGGCCAACACCTCTGTTGGAACCATCCTGCTGGTGAGACTGAGTAGCTGGGCCAGTGATAGGGTGACTGCCCTGAGAACCGTATTCTCTTCTGGCGCCAAGGCCAGAGGATTGACCAACCTGGTCTGTACCAACGAGATGTTCAGTTCGATCCGTGCTTGAATGCTGGCCAGAGCGGGAAGCAAGAGCACCAGCACCGAGACCTGCTGCGGCACCCGAGGCAAGTCCTGTGCCTCTATGGGAATCCTCTTGTCGTTGGGCTTGAGTTGTTGAACCGGCAATGGGGCGGCTGCTCTGAGAGGTATAGTCTCGACCAGAACCAAGACCAGAGAGATGACCAGTTCGATCAGCATCAGAAGGCTGGCTAGTCCGGTCAGCACTAGAAGTTTGACCAGATCGAGAAGCGAGAGCACCTGCTCCAAGGCCAGCGGCAGCACCAGTAGCAAGACCAGTACCCCAATGAGAGTCTTGTTGCTGGTGTGATTGCATTGCTGGGCCGGTAACAGGATGACTGGTCTGATCCCGAGTAGGGTCGAGTCCAGAACCAGAATACGGACCAGTACCTCGAGTTGCGGTCGGGTCCTGACTCCTGGTGGTGGTATCATGCTGAGTCTTGTCATCGTTTCGGTCTCGAGTGGCAGCATAGGTAGCAGCACCACCAAGTCCAGCGGCAGCTAAAGCAGGGCCAGTCTTTGACCCGTGGTGCTTGTCCTTGGCAGCTTCATCCTCAACAACAGGACTCGTTTCGTCCTTGGAGCTGTGTCGAGCAAACAGACTACCAAACTTGCTTTCATTCTCCTTCTTTGGTTCCTTGACAGGCTCCTCTTTTGTGTGATCCTTGGAACCACGTCGGTGAAACAGGCCGCCAAATTTGCTGTCGTGTTCTTCCTTGGGCTGCTTGGCTGGCTGTTCTTTGACCTTGTGCTCGGTCTCGTCTTTGGAACTACGTCGACCAAAGAGGCCAAACTTGTCATGCTCCTTCTTGGGTTCCTTGTATTTTTCTTGTTTGATCTCTTTGGTGTGATGCTCGTCATCCTTATCGTGGTGGCTATCCTTGTGGTCTCGGTTGAGCAAGGGGAATGCTCTGCCCTTGTGCTCCTGAGGCTGAGTCTCGCTCGTGGTTTGATCAGCCCTGGTAGGCGTGTCGTCGGCGTCGTTTCTCTTGTTGAGCTGGTGAGCTCCAACGGCAGCAGCTCCAGCAGCCCCAGCACCAGCTAAACCCTCATTGAAATGAGAATCAGACTTCCTCCCTTGTGGATTCTGCTGCGCTTGTAGTTGGGCATCGTGAGGGTTGGTATCCCTTGACGAAGCATCACGATCGCGTTTCTGGACAGTCGGAAATTTACCACTCTCTAAAGGAGCTGAGCCAGTAGTTGGCTGGGTTGCGCCACTGTGAACTGCTCGGTGACGTTCAGCTTCAGTCTGGGCGCTGTCGGGACCGACCGAAGAGCTAAGAAGATTTCCCCAGTATGGGTTCTCTCCAGACGTGCCCTCTTGGGATGTCAAGTTGGTGTTGTCCCCCATACGACCAGCACCCGTGCCAGTAGCCGCGCCAGCAGCCGTAGCCTCGTTAACTCTCCCCAAAGGTTCATTGCGCCTCTCAGGCCTTGTTTCTCGAGAATGGCCGTTGAAGAAGGCAGGATCGTGAGATTCAGGTAGACCAACACCGGAATCCTTGTAGCCGTGGCCACGGTTGATTTGATCATCGCCAGTCCGTCCTCGAGGGTCTTCTGGTTTGTGTAGCTTATTGTGCTCGTGCTCGTGTCCTTTAGAATAACCCTCTCGAGTCTCGCTGGGTTCCATGTCTTCTGTTGGAAAAGATCCGGGAGGGTGCGGAGTAGCTTCTCCTCTAGACTCGTTTTTGGAGTCTCCTGAGGTAAAGATGTCTTTGACTTTGGCGGATAAACTCATTGTTTAGTCGGGAGGAATTAAGTGAAGAGTGATGATGGGATGGATGTTAATAGGTATTCTCGTTATTGTTGAAATTGGAGTAGTATGCATGCTCTTTAAGATAACTAACAGATGATACCTTGACCTCATATACGACTTCCACACAAACCATCAAAGAGGATCAGCTGCTTCGTCGACATCATCATGAGCATCATTGCGGGAGCTAGTAGATCGTGTGGGGTGAATCATCCTTGCCGATCTTGCCAGCTTCGGCCAAGGCCAGCGCCAGTTTCGTCATACAAACGCCCATTGATGCACCCAACACTCAATATTCGGATTCAATACCAGCCGCTCTTCCCTTTTTCCTATTATTGAAAGACGCAAGGGAATGCATGATCGTCATCGTGTCTCCGTGGGCGCGGCTTGAACCTTGGTCGCGACCAGCAGCCTCTAGCTTGGCCGACAAAGCCTATTGCATCATTCCAGCTTGATCGGGTCCAGAACAGTGGGAATTGCTGGCTTAGAATGGAGTTGGGGATGTCCAAAAACAAGATTATGACAATTGCGTGCTAGACTGTTTCTCCAAGTTGGTGCGCCCTGATCTATGGAAAAGACAAGGCTGAGTTATAGACGTTGTTCGGGCTTATGTCAAACTAAGCCCTAGAAAAGCAACGCCAGAGCCGCGTCATCTGCTTATCTTGGTATCAGGTATATCTCTCCACGGGTTACCCAAGAGAAAGACTGCGGAATTCATTCTTGAGGGGCCATGCCACAGCAGACGTGGCATGTGCTCATCCACCTGCGATTCTCGTACCACTCCATCTGCATCTTGCTCCAGAATAATTGTCCAATCAATCTGTGAACAGCAGCATCCAGTCGTCGTTTCTTGGGGCTGAGCCGTGCAATAGCCGCTACGATTTCTTTTTATAGCAACCTGATGATGCAGTCTCACCCCAAATTTGGTGAGGGAGGGGAAAGGTAATACGAGTGTTGTCAGACATTTCACATTATAATAAAATCACGTCGAGTGCCCCCTGAAAAGAATTGGATTGCCGTTAGGCAGCTCTACCGAGCAATATTTAAACATTTACCATTTCTTTTCAAGACACCCAACTTTGCGTAACTACTCTCCTAATCTTGCACATATTCCTTTTGACAGCTAGTGGGGAGAAGAACGAATACACCTATACTATTCCATAGGCACTTCAACTCAAGATTTGTATATTATGGGAGACGAAAAAAGCCAGAATGAGGACATATGGGAAAAGGAACCAATGGTTCAGCGTTGGCGGCAATGGGTACGGCGTCAAGACACCACCGAATCGTCGGGCGACGAAGAAACAACTACAGAAAGAGATTCATCAACCACTATAGCCACTCAAGATGACGCTGCAACAACAACAGAAGAAGAAGCTATAACTACCGATGAACCGGCGTCGACTTCGGAAGAGTCTACTACGGATGCAACTTCAACCCAAGAGTCCACAACATCGCCAACGGTATCTTCCACGTCCATCGAGACATCAAATGACTCAAGTTCCACGACTATCAGTACCCTCACCTCGACTGAACCGGGCGCTTCTTGTTTCAGCACAACCGTCGAAACCACCACCATCTGCTCCACGACTATCGACGGTCGTACCGAGACTGCTTCTTGCATCACGGCCAAGATGACTTCCAGCACATGTTCTCCTGGTCTGCTGTGCACGACTCACCCAGATTCTGGAAATGCCGTATGCATGGAGAGACATGGCGAAATTGGCACAGAGGGTATAGTCGTAGCGTCTTTTTTCGGTGCTTGTATTGCAGCCTGTATGGCTATCTTGGTTTCCATGTGTGTGAGGGATAAGCGTGCACAGCAAAAACACAAGCAATGGATGCGGACAAAGTCTTTGAAGGCAAGTGAAGGGACTCATCTCATGGCTGGTACAGGCACTTAGTTGCTTTGTTTGTTCAGAGATATGGCCAAGACTCGATGAGGGTATGTTCATCCCTGGCCGGTTGCCCATTTATTGTCTTGGTCAGCGTCTTGTTGAATTATACTGTCACAAACTGGCATTAAAGCAATGGATAGGGTTCGATCATAAGTATTGAAAAAGCCGAATACTTTCCATACATCCTCAGTGCTTCAAGCATTATGTGCCTCTCAGCAATGAAGTGCCTGATGGCTGGGAGCCTCTGTGTAAGTTTTTGGGAAAGGACATTCCCGAGGTTGAGTTTCCAAGATTCATGAGATATCCAACATTCTGTTGAGTCAGGGTCTCAAGGACGGAGCACTGAAAGCTCTCTTTTGGGTTATGGTAATCTTTAGTGGGTGTTACTGATGACATCCTTCAGAGATCATGGGAAGCCTTTGACTTGCAGCACCCTGGGTATGATACCTAATGCACAAGGTAGCGTTCCTCAGGCTCAGCTATGTCAGATTTACTATAGCAATGTTTGATTGGCGAGTAAGCTGATCAGTACTGTTGCCTGGAATTCTTTGGCCAGGATATTTCTTAACCCCGCAACCCCAGATATTGACTTCAGTCATTTAGACTATATCACTCACGAAAGAACCGAAATGGCAATGACCAAATCCTCAACGTCAAAGTCTATCAAGGATTTACCCTTGGAGATTCTTAGCAATGTATTCTCTTATTTCTGCCCACACTGCCGTCCAAGCAAACAGGCCAACAGCCCAGAAGGGGTCAACGCCAAAGCTCTTCAAGCGTTGACTCAAACCAGCACGGCCTGTCGCTCAATTTCTATGCCCATTCTTTTCCACAGTCCAAGTCCACATGTAACATCTACTTACATAATTCGTGTACTCCATCGTGAACAGAATATGGCGCAATACGTCAGAGCCCTAATCTTGCCGCTGCGGGGGACAGAAAAGAGCAACGACCGTCTCGTTGTAACTCATCTTGCCAACAGCATATCACCAGGCCTACCCTCTACCTCGAGTTTATGGGGGCGCCAAAAGGATATGGAAACCAATGTCCTCCTGGCACTATGTTCGAAGCTCGAGAGATTAACAATTCATATCACCGACTCGGAGGACAAACAGCAGAGGACAAACTTTGACTTGCTGCATTACCTTAGGAGGAACCGTGGAACTATCTCAGGGCTTGCAGGTCTTCGATATCTTGAGATTAATACAAAGAAGTGCAAACGGTTTAGCATTGGTAGCACTGAAGTCCCACTGTTCCTTCAACAATCTCCTTACCTCGAAACACTTATCTTTAGAGGTCCGGAAGTGAATAGGCTGCCCGATAACGATCTCGCGTTTGATATACAAAGATTCCAACCGGCGCTTCAAAACCTGACTAAACTCCAGATCACGACGTGGTCTTTCTTTGGTGGTGAACGCGATAGCTGTATACTTGGCGAGATGTTCAAAATGGCCAAGAATCTCACGAGTTTTACCTTTTCTACTGACAATGCCGGTACATGGGGCAATCACGATATCAGTCTCCATCATATACCTCCCACTCGGTTCGTAAAATTTCTCAAGCCACTAGAAGGAACTCTACAAGGCTTGAGTCTTGATTTTGATAGCAAGATGTATGCCAGTAGCTATCAGTCTCCAGGTCTGATGATCATCTCGCCGCAGCAGATCAACAGATTTACTAGTCTTCAATCACTCAAGCTTGATATCTCATGCTACTGCCGACATATTTTTGGGCGCAACAAGATAGGGTTGTCTTTCGATCAAAAGACATGCTTGACCGAACTACTTCCGCTTACTGTTCACAATCTTACCATCCTGCTCAGTGAAAAGGGTTGGTGGGAGTGCTTACAGGATTTTCTATATCTTGGGGAACAAGCCAAGACTGGAGAATTTCCAAACCTTCAGTGCGTGCAGATCGATGCTCCTGTTCGCTATGAAACACCTTGCAGCAACAACTGGGACGATTACTGGGATAATCAACGTTTAGATGAGATCTCTGACAATTTGAGTGGCCGAGAACGGGAGTTTAAGGCGGCATTTGCGGGATCCAAGGTTGACACGAAATTTAATTCTTGGTTCATTTGGGAAAGCATGTCCTAAGGGTTGGTTAGATGCTGGGCATGGTAACGATATGTCTGATATTTCTGGTAGATAAAGCTGCCGAATAACTCATCGTAACATCAGGCAAGCTCGGCTTCAATAATACTCTCTACCGACTGAGTAGGTCTCCAGATTTTGTGAATCTTCAATCCCGCGCTCTCAACCAACTGGCGCCACTCAGCCTCAGTTCTCTCCTTGGCGCCCAAGCAAGCCATCATAGTGAGATCAGACGTCGTGACACGTGCGAGCGGCTTGATAGTGCTAACCAAGCTCTCATGAATGAGAAGCTTGGAGTAACCAGGCTCCATAGCTTCAGCCAGGTGTTTGAGGATCTGCGTTGCCTGTTTGTCCTCCCAGTCATGCAAAACATTATGCATAAAATATGCACGAGCACCTTTTACTGGTTGGGGAGTGAAGAAGTCGTGAGGGTGAACGGAGATGGTTGCATCGATGGTTAACTCCTTAAGAATATCGGGTAGATCTTGGAGAACTAAGCTGCCCTCGGGTATATCAGGATGGCGAAGATGGAACTTGGTCAAGTCATGACCTTTGCTACCACCGACATCTACAACCAAGGGCCGATCAGATTTGGAGTCAGCGACAAGCGTCTCGGTTGGGTAAACCTCAGGCCAAGAAGTCAGATTGTACTTGGAGTGGCTTTCCATAGCATCATTGAACTCTCTTGCAGCGTCAGGATTGGCTCCGAGAGATTGGAATAGGTTGTCTTTGGAGTTGTTGAGGAATTGCCAGTTACAGTCATTGGGGTCAGTTGGATTCTTATATCCAGTCTTCTTTAGATATGCAGGCAAAGTTCGAAACATGGGATCATTTACAAAACCGTAAAGGCCACCGTATACGTTAGCCAGTGCTGGATCAGCCGTGAGGGCATGCACGAATGGCGTTGGTTTATAAGTATCCTCCGCAGTCTCGGTGACGAGGTTCTGGCCAGAGATCTGTCGAATCATGCGTCCTAGAGCACTGTCAACAAATAGCTGGATTAAGAAGGGTTAGGAGAAGAGCTTACGGATGAGTACTGGGTCAGTATTGGTGAGTTCAGCCAGCTCAGCACATGTTTTCTCATCCCCTCCAGCATCTATCCACTTGTTGAAAATACCAGCATCAATTAAAGTCTTGACACATGCAGTAGTGGCTGGGTTAACCCAACAATGTTGCCAGACAATATCCCACGGCTTTTGGACTCTACTCAGTGCCAAGGCGAGTGAATCCATAACGCGAACGCGCTCTGCCTCATTGGCGAATGAGTCAGCGTCAAGACTTTGAAGTGCCTGGATGACTTGGTCTGCAGATGCCATGTTGGGAATATTGCTGGTGACAGGGGAGGGAGGATGCAGTGCCAAGTTGCAGAGAGAAGTAAAGAGAGAACTTGTGATGTCGTATGGGATGTAGCCGTTATGGCGGTTCTTATTCATTAGCCTACAAGAAACCAGCTTGAAGGAGAAAATCTTCCGAGATCAACTGTTGAATCCACTAAATAATGCTTGTAAAGTTGGTAGCATTCCCATGTCAATTCCGCCACTGCGAGTATGTGCCCCAGTCTATCTCCGGTGAGGAAAGGCTTTGAGGCCACTCTAATCCACAGAGGGGATGGAGTTGCGAAGCATCCTTGTCTGGTCTTTCACATGTTTTCAAATTTTGTTAAGACGATTTGCCGTTATATCCGCAGTCCTCTGTCGCTTTTGGTTGCTAATAAATACTTTCATTTCCGTCTGAACAGGACCGATTTGATATAACTTGGGTACGACATGTGGATGTGATGAAATATTCTAAACGTGCATAATTCCTACTATAAGGCTAAACATACTACGTATAGCTTGTAGGAGAAACATGTCCATACCTTCTCATTATTGGTCCCGGCCTGATCTCGTGATGTAGGTCGTTTGAGATGATATTCCCAAAGCCTCGGTGCACCGGAACCGAGGCGAACTGATGACTGGGCAGCATAGAATTGTTCCTGTGCAAAGGATTCCAATCCCTGGTGCGTCTCTCCATATTTCTCAAGAAGAACAAGCAAAGTCACGTCATGGTTTGTTCGCCTAAACGAGCTTCGCATGCCATGTACCCGGTGGTTTGGTTCCGTTAGTTCTGTCCTTGCTCGACATGTTACTTTTCATTCCATTCTTTATACAAAATACCAAAATATATATCGCACGCATTATCATACCAACATCCCAGCTACTTGGTTCAGTCTCAAATTACCTTTCCCCTGCGTAAAGGGCTAATATCTGTGGAAACCACTAGGGTTCGCTCCGTCGTGGCCCGGTTCCGCGCGTGACACGCCAAACTCAACCGTCTTGTGGATTCCACCCGGCTTGTTACCGGTTTCGTTCACGCCTGAGACGAGGGAAGTGTCGTCAACGCTCGAACCGATCCTACTTGATCCACGTTCCAAGCCATCTCCTTGATACCCTCGTAGCTTGTCCCACCTCCCACTTGACTGGTCACTGTGAGTGCCCTGATGGCTACTCCCCATCATTCGACTCGCACCTTGGCTAGTGTTTGTAGGTACTATCTTCCCCTTTGCCACGCGGAACAGCGGGCCAAGTGTGGGTAGAGAGGCACAGATGAGGAGAATGCAACCTTCTGCTAAACCGAGGATATCGAGGAATGGGACAGGATCTAAAGCCATCAGCGTTTGCTTTCTTCATGAGGCTGACGCAAAAGCTCACATGTTGGATTCTCAGCAAGTACGATGAATATTTCGCCAAAAACAGTCAGTTTGTAGATGGATAAGACACAAACTAAAAAGCTCAACCCAAGAGCAATCGACACCAGAATACGGTTCTTGAGCGGCATGTTGAGGCGCATAATGAATGGAATCGGATACAAGGCAAAGAATGCGTCAAGGAAAGCAGAATAGGCAGATGCAAAATATCCCAGGTCGGACATGACCTTGACAGGAGCACAAGTACCGCCCTCGATGGACTTGTCCCAGCCGAGACCACCACCGACTTTGCCTTGACCGTAAAAGAGACGGGTACCAAGCCTGAGCAACACAATGGCTTGAAGCTGTTATACACTGCTGGTTTGACAATGTGAACATACTCACCAGTCGTCATAGCAAATATGGACCAGCAGGCCTTGTCTGCAATAACGCCCCAATCCTCAATGTCCCACAAACCCATTGTATCAATCCCGAATCTTGTCTAAGTTCAAACAAAACAGAACCATAAACACACTTTCTCAGTAAACTGGAAAAGCCGTTGAAGGCTTCATATAATGGACCAAAACATCTGGGAAGTACTTAAGATCGATCAGCATACGGGTCGTCTCAGGCGGGCCGTAGGAATCGGTTCCTGGCTCACGCCACAGACCAACTCCTTTCTCCACTCACCTTGCATCGAGTCTCAGACATGTGACATTCTTCATTTATGAATAGTCCACGTACTAGGATGGAACAGTAGATGAGTCACGCAAAACTATAACAAAACCAGAGTTTCGCATGAGAGCACATGGTCTATACACTCACCAAGTGTCACTTTACAATGTAAACTGTTCACTTCCAACATAAATTCCTGATAACCATCACCGCAACCCTATTAATTGCCAACAGCTCTCTATTGAGCCCATCTTGGTGTTTCCAAGACCTCGTTCCTGGGGCTTGCACTACGAAGACCACCCATGTAAAGCCTGTGAGATGATCGTGGTTAGAATCAGGACAAAGTGACAACGGATTTCTCGCTATCAGCTAAACACTAGAATTACCAGGACTGTTGAGGGCAAGACGCCATGATATACTAAATGCCATATTTTAAAGCTTGAATCTATCAATGTGTAAGATTATATTCATTGGCTAGTCCAAACGAGATATAACTAACTCCAAGTTTAACCTCTTCTGCCTGATAAGTAAGTTTTACCTCAGTAACCACAATAAAACCTATTTATTTTCCAAAATTTAAGCATTATATATGCAAATTCACACAAAGTTACAGACAATCTTTATAATTATAACGAAGCTTATATGAATAAGCTTTACTTATTTGTGGCTGAAGAATGTGCAAGGTAAACAGACAGTCAAACACTATCATAAAATTGCTATTTGAAGATTCTGCTTGCATCAAGAGGAATTCAATAAACAGATTAGAGTTGATGTTTTGCTCCAAGGTCTTCCGAGAACTTCCTCCAGTTATGAGGTCAAAAGAAAATGCCTTGAGTCACCTTACAACTTTGTTAAAAAACCTAAACATCGTCAGGTATAAGTCAAGGACTCCTCGCCCCTTTTTTTCTGTTTTCTTTTCCCTCCTACACAATCCTATCCTGTTGTTAACCTTAGCTTTTGACAGATTCGCGCGCTTGTCTTCTTCATATTTCTTGCTCACGCAATACTCTCGCTCACCTTTACACCTAGCAATCTGTTCAAGTCACTACGCCAGCACTGTTCTTACTCGCTTGGTCCTTTTTATCAGCTAGCCTCAGTAAATACTCAATACTTGGCCCTTAATAACAGACAAGTTTCCTTGTCGGGTTTCGCCAGCCCATTTATTTTATCATGTCTTCCCTCGACAGCTTGGATTGCCTGTTGTCGCATCTGCATCTTTCAGATGATGATATCGGCGACTCCTCTCCTGATGACTCCTATTGTTCTTTTTCGGAGCTTTAGAGCAAGCCTGGTCTTCGGGTCCCTTGTTCAGAAGTGCGAAAGCAGTCGGAGTACATCCCTGCTGACGGTTCCGGCGTAGGATCATATCCGCATCCTTTTTATAACCTGGAAAAGCTATCGCTCAAGATACCTGGTCCATGGATGGTATTTACCCTTTACCAAACTGGTCATTTTGAGGGTGGTAATCCTGGAGCTCTGCGGATCGTGGTGAATCCATCTGTCCCTGGTGGGTATGATGTGATTTATTATCCCAGCGAAAAACCAAGCTCGCTTTTGAAGGCTGTCTATCATTCCAAGGGTTACAGGAGCCCTTCTTCAGAGTGCAGCACTTCATCAACTGCCTCAACTCCATCAGCCCCCGGCACCTATTTGCCGGCAGTGAGTCCTATTGTGTCACCAAGGCCAGAGCTCTTCCAGCCGGTCTCTCTGTATTCAAGCATGGTGGCAATGCAGTTCCAGCAGCTCTTCCGTGGCTTGGGATACCAGCAGGGATTCATAGATCAAGCCGCTTGTGATCAGTGGGCAAGATTGTATTCACAAACAGCAGCCATGATGCAGTCAGAAGGTAGATTTTATCCCTCAATGCCCAACATGGCTCAGGTTACTCCCTATGGGTATCTTCCTACTGGGCATCCTGCTACTGGGCATCCTGCTACTGGGTATCTTCCTACCAGGGGTATTCCTACTGGGCTGTACGCGGCCTTCTAAGTCCGTCCCACCTGGTTGGTAATATGCACAACACACACTTTGGCGACATTGATCACCCTTTCTCTTACTTATTCAACAGAAATGGAGCTGGATCTTCATTAAATTGACAAAGAAAGAAAAGGAAACTGAGCAACATGAAATCTCATCACTACTTTATCTTTTGGTTGTACCGCACTCAGGTTTACCTGATCGGTATTACATACACAACTCAAGAAGTATGCGTCTGACGCTTTCAAGCAAGCTACCTCTTCGATGTTACAAAACCACTTTCTCTCTCATACTTTGAGCTTCACTTCAAAATGATCAGCCATTCTTTATACTCAGCGCTTGGAATTACTTGCATTGTATTCGAAAACATAGCGAGTGTTGGTCACAGACAATCCTTCTATATTCGATAACCTTTCAGCGGTTAGACTTATACAAATCTTTGCATCGTGTGCAGGACAAGGATGAAATCACAGCGAGCATACTCCCTATTTGGATTTCTTATCTTCTAGTGCTGGATAAAGCATTTATACAAGTACCAATAGTCTTCATTCGCAGAGTATGTCACCGTTCAGTCTTTGTCGTAATGAACAGAATTGACCTTCTCAGTCTTGATGACGCACCCCCGCAGCTATCAGAAACGTGCCGCAGACATGCGCTGTAAGCAAGCTTCGGCAGTTCGAGGCTAGCACCGGATGTATTCTGTCACAATGAACAGACACCCTCTCAAAGAGTTCATGACATAAGAAGGGCGTAGAGTTTTGTATAAGAGGGGTTGAAGTCGTCAGATCAATCCTATATCAAGCGGCGGTATTGAACAGCCAGCAACACGCATTACATCGCCGACTCATCATAATGCCAGACTCCAAGTACACCCTCCATACCTACTTTAGGTCTTCCTGTTCAGCTCGTCTCCGCATTGCATTGAACGCCAAAGACATTCCTTACGAACTGACCTCTGTCAACCTTCTCAAGAATGAGCAGACTTCAGACGCTCACAAAGCTCTGAACCCGTCCGCATCTGTCCCCGTCCTCGTCTCCCACAATTCAAAAGACAAACCCTTCCGCATTGGCCAGTCAGTCGCTGCGTTGGAATATCTAGAGGAAAAGCACCCTGAAAGACCTCTACTTCCCACAGTCTCTGACCCCGAAGCACGAGCGACAGTACGAGCGCTGGTAAACATCATCTCTTCAGACATTCAGCCTGTCACCAATCTTGTCATCATGCGTCGTATCAGGGAACTTGGAGGCAATGCGGAGAATTGGAATTGCGAGCTCATGACGAGGGGCTTGAAGGCCTACGAAGAGGTTGTGAAGGAGACAGCTGGCAAGTGTTCGTTTGGCGATGAGCTTACTTTGGCGGATGCCTGTCTTATCCCCGCTGTTTGGAATGCCGAGAGGTTTGGTGTTGACCTGTCAGCGCTTCCGACTGTGAGCAGAATCGCGGAGAATCTGAAGGATCATCCTGCTGTGGTCAAGGCTCATTGGAAGAACCAGCCTGACACACCTGATAACCTCAAGGGTTAGTTAGGGCGATTGGCAGCATAGTGCAATTGAATTCTATTGAACTTTTTCGTAGTGCATCTACCATAAACCCTCAAATATCTGCAATCATTACTTGAATAAAGGCAAGGGCTCCAGAATGGTTCCAGACACTTCACCAAAACCAACCTTTGAATCACCACTGCCAAAGGAACCCCGAAGAACCAAGGTGTCGCCGTTCTGGATAAACTTGCGCTCCTCGCCCCCATCGAGTTGAATGGCGACTTTGCCGCCCTTGGTCTGTTCCAACATGCTGCCCTCTGTACCTGATTCAGTGCCCGAGATAGTGCCTGAGCCCAAGAGATCTCCTGGTCGGAGGTTGCAACCGGTGATGGTGTGATGGGCAATCATCTGAGGCCACGACCAGAGAAGGTTCCGCGAGTTAGTCTTACTGAGTGTGGTCTTGTTGCCAGCGGCAGCTGAGTGTAATGTTAGCAATGATAAACTTTTGACAATAGATGGCATGTGCACGTACTGATAAGGTCCACCTCCAGGTCAATGCCCAAAACATTGTTCTCCTTCTTTTCCTTGAGATAAGGCAGTAGCTCGTTATCGTTCTTAATACCAGGACCCTTGGCTCCCTCAAGGGCATCAGCGAGCACAACCCAGGGGCTGATACTTGTGCCCATATTCTTGGCCGTAAATGGACCAAGCGGAACATACTCCCAGGCTTGAATGTCTCGAGCACTCCAATCATTCATAAGAACATAACCAAAGATGTAGTCCTCGGCTTCATCTACTGATATGGGCTTTCCCATTTCATTCTCTCGGGTGATAAACATGCCCATCTCGAGCTCAATGTCCAGCCTCTCACATGGCTTCAGCTCAGGAACCTTGTTGCCAGGCCGCAAAATCTGGCCCCATGGTCGACGGATTGGCGTGTCAGATACTACCACACTGCTAGCCCTTCCGTGATAAGCGACAGGCAAGTGTGTGTAGTTAGGCTGCAGAGCATTGTCAGGCCCGCGGAAGAGAACACCGACGTTGTAGGCGTGATTCTTGCCAGCATAAAAGTCTGTGTAGTCTCCGATAGCAAGGGGAAGGTGATTCTTGACTTCTGAACGCTTGAGAAGAGTAGCTTCTTGAAGTTTCTTGTTGTCCTTCAAGACCTCCGGGTGCTGCGTGTCTTTAGCGAATACAGCCTGGAGATAGCTTCTGACAGCGCGATGGACAGGGCGACCGAGTGCCGCAAAAGCGTTGAGAGAGGATTGCTCAAAGACATTGGCATGTTGCTTGAACTCTGAGCTCGCAGAGAAACCATCTTCTTGGGCGAATTTTCGAAGATCTAGCACATGATCACCAATCGCGACAGCAGGTCTGGGGCTGGGATCAGATGAGGTGGAGATGATGCCAAAGGGGATATTGGCGATGGAGAAGTGCGAGTCTGAGGGGATAGATAGCCACGACATTTTGATGAGTTGTAAAATGAGTATCAATATCGCTCAACAGACAAGAACAGCAGATGTAGTAGAATAATTGTAGACGTCAATTCATCATCTTTGTACTTTTAGAGATGCAGCCGCTCCAAACCGAAAATGCGGGGCCGAAGGCCGATGACGCGGGGCACGGAGCGGAATCGAGCCGCTGCATGTTCCGCTGATTGATTCCGCAGTAAATACCCGGAACCCAGCGGGTATTCCGGGTCTTCCGGCTGAAGACAGTGAATTTTACTCCCTACTGTTTATTGAACCGCATCTGCGCATGTGAGTATCTGTCTAGGCCCTGTCCATGTATCTTTTCTATATATGGAGTCAGGTAGCCGTTTAGAACAACAGGCCCAACCTGCATGAGGTTGACCTTATGAATCTTCTCGTAACAGAGATGAGACAGATGGCTTATGAGACTCTGGTTTAGACACTGTCTCACGCGATTTCTAGAACCTCTCGAGATCTCTATGCCTCATTCTTAACGCTTACAATTACAGCCACTTCCTCCATAGCTATCGGAATCTCCTTCAAATGATATCAATAAGTGAAGTTTGCCTGTGATGCGAGCGCGAGCTGTGTCGTTATTACGTTTTTCAAGCCGCCTGAGCGTAGAGCTCCAGCACCGAGAATAAGCTGACAGCATCGAGAGTCATAGAGTTGAAGGTAGGATACTAGTGATGCAGCAATAGCCGGTGTCATAGAAGGAATGCCGCATATAAGTCGTAGAAAACGCGATAATCCTTCGAGACAGAGAATAGCAGAGGACGGGAGCAAGAACGTCTCCCCTTCAATAGTGGCGTCCCAGACCTTGTCCTTTGCTGTATTATCCTCTGTGCCACCCAGCTCCTCGGTTTCGTCTTGCGGTAGTGGCGCCCAAAGTTGACTTGCCTTCGTCCAGGCTGGCGGGTCCAAAGTGCTACATTGGAGAATTTGCTTTAGAATCTCATCATCCTTAGCAGTAAAATCTTGATCTCGCCACGAATCGGCGCCCATTCCATTGACAAGAGCTTGGCTTTCCCTATCACCGTGAGCCTCGATAAAATCTTGAATATGGCCATTGATGATCGTCTTGAAAGATGACCCGGCTCGCCCAGAGATGCCCTCGCACTCATTGGCGAAGAGGTTTAATATATAGTAGCAAAGGAAGTAAGCCAGAGGTAGGTTTGTTGTCTGCTCAGATCGTACCCGGAGAATCTTGTTTATCCTTTCGTGGCTAGCGTCCACTGCTTGGCCCAAAACATTGGGGAGATCAAGTGCGGCATGCATCTCCTCTTAAATCTCGAACGTGGAGACGTTCGCGGTGGGATTCGGGCTGGCAAGTGGTGACTGTATGGTGGCAGACTTGGTCGGATCCTCAGCATCGGGTCCGATGGTGCAGGCGATTTCCAAAAGTATGCTGGATTGGGTTTTGAGTCGCCGTTAAGTCTCCGCGACGGTAATGAAAATGGTGGAATACAGTTTCTCGGCATCTTCAGGGTCAAGGGCGCGTAGGTTCTGTGCAAGTACAAAGGATTTCTCCTGGTTCGTGCGACTACGTCCTCCACTGATGGTTGAAGCTGACGTTACAGAGTCGGTGTCAGCGACTGAGCTGGGGAGCGGTTTTCGCACAAGATTCCGAATTTCTCGTAGTACTGATTCTCGGTATGCCTGTATGGCCGTCTAAATAGACCCAGAACGATAAAGGCCATCTTTACTGGGTAACAGTGCCGTGCGTAGCTCATTAGTCTAGTCCATATAGGTAGGTAAGGCAGAAGATTGCCGTTCATAGCCTTCCTTACCCCGTAGTGAAGTAGCCTCCCACCTCCGGAGAACATCCTGGGTTGACACAGATTGAACATGATGTCGTAAGTCTTCGATGAGCAGAGTGTGAACCTTGGACTCGAATAACTTGCCAATTCGAGATCGGAGGATCATCAAGTCATTGACCACACCTTGCAGTGCCGTTGCTCCACAAATGTCTCGGAGCTGGATATGAGCCAATGCTTCGTCCTCAAACCTCTCGTGACGCTCGCCAGCCATCAACAGCTCAATGACATCAATCGCAGCGAGAGCCTCCTCAACCGATTCTGCCGCTTCCGAATGCAGTTCCCTTAAGGCGCCAAGAGCTGAGAAAAATGCAGTCGAAGCCATGGAGATTGTTGATCAGGTGAACCTCCACCGTATTTTGTATGTTCGTCAGAGGTACGGGAGGAATATCTCCTATAGTCGGTGCCTTGTGCAAGCTTGAAGCAGGTGCAGATGAATTCGGTTGAAGCCCAGTCCGTACCATCAGTGGCTGGAGAAGAGTCGAGATTGCTGAGGCTGCATTTAGCAGAGTCGCAGAGCAAAGTGATGTTACCCACCGTTTTGACTCGACTATAAAGCGTTCTGCGATAAGCTGCCCATAGTATATGCCACTCTCGTATCTTTGCTAACTGCAGATGATTAAGAAAAACATGACTCTATAGTTTAAACGCCAACCACTAGATAAGTTTATAAAAATCAGAGTTTGGGAATAGAAACACCCTTCTTAATCCTCATAATACACTGCTGGCTATTGGAAGCTATCAAGTTTCCATGCTCATCCCACAATTTATTCTCCGAGAACGTCCTGCCACTCCCGGCCCTCGACGTCTTTCGCTCCTTGACGTGCCAGTTATCCACCTTGACTTCTGGGACAAAGATACGTAGTGCAAAATCTAGCGTCGAGCAGGCCGTAGTGTCATCAAACCACATGTGGTTGTGGCTCAAAGGCAGAAACGAAAGGCCACTGTCCATAATGAATGCCAGCGCACCCATATGGTCAGCCTGTGATGGGAGCGGTCTAACTGAGCGCTGCCATTCTGCAGAAACCTTGTCGGTGATTCTGCGTTCATCCTGGGTCGTGACAACGTCTTTGATGGCACCTGATAGGTTCTGGGCTGAGACACCGCCTGGGCAATGTCTGATTTCGAACATGTGGCTCATGGCCCCAAATTCTTTGATGAAGTATTTACTTTGCTTTTTGGTAATCTTGCCATTTTTGAGCAATCCATCGACGATTCCTTCGAGAGCGGGACAATCTTGAGGTCTGGGCCATAGTGAGCTTGTAGGCTCAGAATAGACAAACTCTGAGGGCTCTTTGACGTGGAAATCCGCCAAGAGCTCAAGACGGACGCGAAACTGTCCGTCCGGTGTCTGCTGCTTGACCTGAACCCGTCGCGTCGCGAATGATCTGGTGTCTCTGGTATTGGTGACGCTGCAGTACAATTTGTCGTCTATCGAGGCAGGGCCATGAAAGTGACCCAGAACCGAGTACAGCGACATGTTGGGAGGAGCCGTCAGACAAGCAGCGTTGACAGCGACGCCCATTGCGCATCCTCCGTATGCGATTGGCATCGTGTTTCCCATTGGGAAGGGGAGCGATTTGGAGACATATTCGCCCTCCCCGAGCTGTTCCACGGCGACCTGATCTGCAAGAGTTGACGCCAACGCCATGGCTCGAGTGTTTGATGACGAGATGGTAGAGAATTGAAGATGATGATGGCTCTCTGTTATTGAACTTCCGAATCATACGCAGATATAGAAACATGAAATTTAGCACGGTGATGAAGTGCTCGGCAGTTGGGCTGAGTTACGCGTTTCACCAACACATCACATGTGGGCGGTGTATTTTACTACGATTAGTATTGGCCGCTAAGCGATTGCGAATTGCGGGCATTACGGTATGAATTGTGCCCGTGCACATGCTGACACACGCGGCTAGAACGCGACGGACGGGCATATATCCCTTGACTTTGACTGTCAAAAGAACTTTTGTCGTTATAACATACATACTTTGACTAGGGGAACTCCAACACTCTTGAAATACCAAGTCTAGTATGACCCTCTAAGGTTATCAAACACGAATTGTTTGTTGTCTAAGCATCATAGGTTGCACGATAAATCCACAATAGGGGTGGGAAGTTGGACTCCTTCTCACTTGACGCCAAGCCAGAGTGATTAAGGGCGCCATGTGCAATTGATACATTAGCTATCACCGTTTGGAAAAGACGTATCCTGCTGTGTTGGCGTGAAGCAACCAGAACGTTGTTTCTATTAATAGGTGCTTGCATATAGGGTAGTAAGTCTTTATCATCTATTTCTCAACCTGAATCTGTGACATATATCTAGACATATTTTACTCTCTTTTGCCATGAGCCTTAGTTTAACAGCTATTTACGACGGTCTCAATATTCAGTATTACCGTTACGACAACCGACGACAAAGTGGGCTTGTCCTTGCAGAGCCAGCCCCTAGACTTGACTTCAATGTCAACCGCCAACAACACCAAAAACAGCAAAGCAATGGATGACTGAAAAGAATGCCATGAGACTGAGGCTGTTGAAAGACAAATTTCGCATCTCAACATCTTTGTTTCATCCTTAACATGCAATAGCTTTCCGATGCGAAGCTGTTATTGGAATTCTTGACGAGGGCTTGGTAAAATCAACTTGCTTCTGCTTGTAGACGGAACTCTGTGTGTATGATCCTCATTTGTGTCCACATATCTATTAATGACTCGTCTCCATGCGTTCTACTATAATATCATGCTGAGCTTATGCCCCAAAAGCGCCAGATATATGTATTTAGCCAAAAGTCAGACCTCCGCTCACAGGTGGTAGTCGTCAGGTCGAGCGACCTTTGTGCCTCGCATCTCCCACACCCTCGCAATGCTCATATCTCGCTCTCCGCTGTAGTCGATTGGTTAGCCTTTTTACCACTCGTATGTGATGATATACTCACTCGTCTCTCATCCAGATCCAAGGCTCATTCTCGCCCTTTGCTGGGTTTCTAAAAATCATGTTCTTTGTCTGTTCGTTCATAGTTAGCAACTGTACTGCTACTCTCTTGACGACGACAACTTACCAATCCCAGAGTTAGATGAATCGCAGGAGGATCGACAGTAATGTGCTGCTCAGGCTGCTTGCCCTCCACCATGGCGGCAATATTCTTTGCAACGACAGTCGCCTGTCCCGCTCCTGGACGAGCTGCCTTGTGCGCCTTGCTATCGGCGATGTCGCCGCAAGCATAGAGATTTGAGTAGTTGGGGTCAGCAAACTGCAGAGTTGGGGCGACTTTGATGAAACCGTTGGCCTGGTTGAGAATCTCGTGTCCTGGAGTGGGTTGTAGATCCTTCAAAAACTGGTTGTTGGGAGTTTGTCCTGTTGCAGGAATGACGAAATCTGTTGGTATCTTACGGCCGTCCTTCAGTTCTAGTTCGAAGTTGGTTCCGTCGGTTGGGAAGCCCTGGGGTGGAATGACTGCGCGTGTGCCGGTGATTACACTGCAAGATGTGGTTAGCATTCACTGAAAGATAGGGATACGTGCTGATTTACTTCACTCCGAGCTCTTCCAATCGCTCTCTAACAATCGAATCCAACTTCTCGTGGTAAAGCTGCATAATTCGATCTCGCGAATGAACAAGCGTGACCTTCTTTTCCGGATACACTTCACCCAAGTCAGTGGCCATTTGAACGCCAACGGCTCCTCCACCAACAATGACAATCGACTTTGCGTTCCTGATGCCCTGTTGATACGTCTTCAGGTAATCAACCGACGGCTTCTTTTCGTCGTCTTGCATGTTACTGGGGGCTTGTAGTCGTGTTCCAGTAGTGACGATAGCATACTCAAAAGGAATCTCGTTCGATCCTTGCCATGGTCGATCAAGAGTGACTTGGTTCTTTTGCAGAGAAACTGCTCTGGCTCTTACGATGGAATGGTTGGCGGCATTTGGTAGTGAAGAGAAGAAGCCAGTGTAGGGAATGAATGCTTTGTGCTCATGGTCGGGTACAATGGCGTATCGTGGCTACGATAGTGTTAGTGCCAGTATCTTCAGTACATATGTCGTCTGACTTACAAAAGCAAACAGGTGATGAATATGGCTGTGGGGTTCTATCAATAAAACCTGGAGGTGAAGTCAGCTTGGTGCGTTTATAATGGTTTCTCATGTAGACGTACCCTATGAGTGACCGGAAGAAGAGTAGCGAGCTCTTTGACCGCAGCCTACAAGTAGAATTTGTTAGCCATCCTATTCTAGAATCGGTAGCGTTGAAGAAGGGAGCTGAGACGTACGAGGCCAACATAAGAGCCACCAATGACAATCACGTTCTTCAAGCTCGCAGTCATTTTGGAAGAATTGATACAGAAAAGTTAAAGACGAGATAAAGTGATAAAGAAGAATACGGCAGATCTGATAATTTATACGTTGATCATCTTATCAATCAATCCTGGATATACACTTTACCGGACATCCGAGCCCCAAAACCGAGATCGGCTTTTTCACACGGCATTTTAGTTGGAATAAAGCGAGTCAGTGCTGAATAATGCTAACCAGGATTCAGCTGGTTAGTAGAGTTTGGACTACGGTTACGGCACGCACACGGACTTTTCCTCTACTGGAAACATGATGATAGATTCTCTCATTCTCTATTCTCTGTGGTGCATGTTACCATGTTCTACTTAATTCCCTTCATTCCCTGTCCATCCTCATACCCTCCCTATCCGACAAACAGATTTACCCCAGCAACGCCCGCACACTCAATCATCATTAGTAACAGAGACTTGGGACTTATTTCGGACTTGATATATCCTCAGGAGCACACTGGCCATGCATGGGTACCGCACTAAATAAACGTTAGAACTAGCAATCAAGAACAAATCCACAGAAAGCAACCAAACTTACAAGAAATGCCATTCTATGGGCCAAGGTTCCTTTTGATTGGGATAGCCACGGTCGGCTAGCCAGGTTCTGAACCACTCGAAATGGTGTCCGCCCCAAGTGCAATTCGCGACGTGCCAAAGTTTTTCCACGCAGGTCCATTCTCGTAACCACAAGTCAGACGGGTAGTATAGTGAATTGTTGATGTAGAGCTGCATCTTGGTGTCCTCGCCCATGTTGACGCAGGCCTTTTCAGTGATGTCCTCCTTGTAGATACGCGGTGCGAGAGTTCCGTCCATACAGTATTTCATTATCCCCTCTCTGACCTTGGGTCTGTATGCGTCAACCTCTGGCTTGTCTGTGGCAGGCCAGCAATACGCAAGGACTGTTGGGAGAGCGATGAGAACGACCGAAAGTAGGGTTGTAAAACGACGCATCTTGTCGTAGTTGGGCTCTGAGGAAGAGCCGGCAGTGGAAGTTGTAGAAGACTGAGTTGGTGGTCTAGTAAGAAGTTGAAGTATCAAGTTTATTTTTTCGTGGTTATTGATGAGGAGACAATCTGGGCTCACGAGATAAGTGGAAGACGACACTTTTATACCTGAAAAACAGACCATGTGTCTAGCTTTTTGCACAAAGCTTTTTGACGTGCATCATCCTTTGTTGATGTTGAAAACTTTGATGGAAAGTTACTATCATCATGTCTGGCAATGTGTACGGTGCTGATCTAACTAGCATCTAGGAGATGACTAGAATGTGTTAGAAACGCGTAATAAGAAAAGGTAAAGTACTTGAGATAACATACGATGTTTTTGATTTCATACACTACGTCATCTAAAAGTCAGATGGCAGAGTTTATCGGTTTTGGTCCTTTCGCGTGCGTCTTGCTAGGCTAGGCTCTCTCCGTTTATCATTAGATTATGCCCTCAATGTTTCATATTGACTCCCTGTCTAGCTTTCCACAATTAGATCTGTTACATCTGCATCGTCTATTTTTTGGATCACTTTTGATCTTTCAGTCACTCCTCTGCGGGCTACGAAAAGAAAACCTTACAGTATGCAGCTGACGGGATAAGTTTGATCACTTGAGCCTACTGTCTCTTTTCGCCGAAAGCCGTTTGGCTTTAGGCAAAAACTTCGCTTTTATCCTATCTTCGAGTTAATATTGAGTTTTTCGATATAAAAAGAGAACCTTGTATCGATTTTGAGTTATCATGGTCTCAACTTGGAACTTAGATGTACCTCCACATCGTAGCCCATCAACTTGCAAGACATCATATCCAAGAATTCAAACCCCCTCCGCTCGTCAACTGTAAGTCATCGCTAGAGCAAATCATCTCCCTGACCACCTGCCAACCCATACTCTGCTTATACAACTCGCCCTCTTCTCCTCCAGTAATCATACACCATTTCTCCAGAAACCATGGCGCAGCCTCCCAGCTCTTCATTTCCCAAGGCGGATAGCTGTTCCTGTCACGCGCACTTTTCTGCTTTGAACTTTGACGCCAAAGTATCAATCCACCTCGTACATAAATATCAAGCTTGAGCTCCCAGTTGTTGAAGATGTGTGGCATTGAAGCGGATAGCATAATAGCTCGTTCGCGCATCAGCGGAAAGGGGATCAAATCTAAGCTGATGTGATGTGGGATGAGAATTTGCGCCATTGTAGGTCGCAGCTGTACAGGGACGTTGCTGTTGTTGAAGGAGGAGATAAAGGTAGATGCTGCTTGTACGAGGGAAGTTGGATGTGACGCAGCTGAGAGGTGAGGCTGATAGAACGGTGAGACATATTCTGAGCCGCAGTCTGCCAAGCGTGTGAGGTCAAAGCCCAGCGAACGTGCATTATAGAACAGAGAAGTGCAGAGGCGGGCTGGGGCGAATTGAAGCATGTTGAGATAAATATCGGGAAATTTTGGATCGCTCCCTTGTTGGATGAACGATTCATCAAGGTCGTCTTCCTGAAACGACTGATCATGACTCTCTCTTGGCCTTTGACTAACGGTAGAGTCTGGGTCGTTTTTTGATGTAACAGGACGCTTCAGGAGTGGTCTGGGCCGTGATATGGAGTTAGACTGCGCCTTTGCTTCTTTTAAATGTTGTCGTTGTTGTTTCTGGCGTTGACCTATAGAATCATGTTAGTGATATGATACTTAGGCACGATCTGGTGGTTGACAGACGATATGCCTTTTGTGCCAAACGGTTCTGCTCCCTTCTCGCATCCGTCAGAACCCGGCGTTTGACGGGTGGATTTGTGCCATTATCGTCATCATTATCCTTGCTGCTTGGGCCTTTTCGCCTGTTAGAGTCGTCAGTTGGTTCATTAGTCGCACAGACTGTGTCCATTTTTTTCTATAGCTCACTGAGCAGATGATACGACCCAAATAGCGATTGCATGTCCATCGAGATTTGGTCCGTGGTTAAGTCTTAAGTCCGATGAGGTGGCAAACTGGCTTACGCTTTTTCAACCAATCAGAACTGGCTTACGCTTATACCAAAGGGTCATCATACATGGCTTACTATTTCCAAGTCCAGTCGGCGGTTGAGGTTATCGTCACGAAGAAATTGAGTTTATAATCAGATAGTCACTGAAATGGAGAAGAGACTAACTAAAGACCGAGAGGAGATCTACTATAAGTAACATGGTTAATCACCACTTGTATCACAATTCATAAATACACAAACACGCACACGCACACGCACACGCACAAACACAAGTCCAAGCCTTTAAGCATCTTTAAACAACACCATCATCAATATCACCTTACAGAAGACCATTCATCTTGAACATATCACCATGCCTTCTAAAAAGATCATCGCCATCGTCGGAGCAACCGGTATTCAAGGCGGTTCTGTTACCAGAACATTCCTCAACCTCCCCGACTGGCACGTCCGGGCCCTGACCCGCCGATCCACCTCCCCCAAAGCCGAAGCTCTCAAAAAACTCGGCGCCGAGGTCGTAGAAGCCGATCTTGGAAATGCCGAATCTCTCGCTAAAGCCTTTGAAGGCGCCCATGCTATTTTTGTCAACACCGATTTCTGGGCAACTTACCTCGGTGCCTTGGCTGATGGAAGATCTCAACCTGAAAGCCAGAAGCTTGGATTCGACACAGAAATTTCGCATGCTAGAAACGCTGCACTTGCCGCTCAAAAGATACCTACTTTGGAAAAATACATTTACTCTGCTCTGGGTCCTATGAATGAAGTGTCCAAGGGCAAGTATTCTCATTCGTACCATTGGGAGACCAAGGCCGCAGCTGTCAAGCTCATCGAGAATGACATGCCTCAGCTCGCTAAAAAGACATCCTTCATCTATGTCGGTGTCTATGCCACCAATGCCTTCCTGTACCCCAAGAAGAATGCCAATGGAGAGTATGAGATGCTTCTTCCTTCGTCTAGGGAGATGAAACTTCCCATCATCGATACCGAGAAATCGACTGGTCCTTTTGTACAGGCTCTAGTTGAGGAAGAACCAGCTGGAACTAAACTACTAGCCTACGACAGCGACTTAACTGTCCCTGAAATTCTTGACATCTGGAACAAAGCGACCGGAAAGGGGGCCAAGTTTGAACAGTTGACTGAGGATGAGATGCATCATAGGACGGGTCTGCCTTATGAGGTTCTGGATGGAGCTGCTTACTTGAACGAGCACCACTACACCGAAGGAGTTGAGGGCGTCATTGCCCCGGAGCAGTTGAAGAAACTGGTCAAGACTGCTAGCTATGAGGAATACATTGCTTCTCAGGATCTTGATCACTTGTTGTCGTTCACCTACAAGCTTCCGGAGCCACCGGCGCGCAAGTAAATGTAAGGACTACAGGGTATTATCTGTATCTAGTTTGATCAATTACGATGATAATGCATGATTTGGAAGTTTGGCATCCAGCCCTCGACATGACTCGTGATTGAAGTGTTCTTCCCTACGCAAACGTGATGTATCTTTTAATAGAATCGGCAAATTGTAGAATTGGACGTTTTTAAGCTCCCTGACACAACATGTAATTTTTGCGGCTGTGCAAGTCAACCTATTCACGATCTGTTACACGAACGATGGGGCTGAGCAGACAAATGCTACAATAAATGTGGCATAATATTTCACCTGGCACTGTCGGCATTTTGCCTATTCTCCATTTTGCCCAGTATTACTGAATGAGTGGAGATTCGGCTATAACACGAGATTATGCCAAGTCCCCAGATTGCAACTCTAATCTTCATATCCTGACTTCTCGACGCACTGCCCTCGTGAGTCCTTGTCTATCAATGTGATGAGCGTTCTCGACGGAAAGAGGCTAACAAGCTCTGAGTCGATCTTATTCTTAAATGTAAGGGAAAGCCCTATGACTCCATCTGCCAAGGCTCGAGTTAGCAACGATCAAACCACGCACGTTGTGACTCCTTCGTATTCTTGTCAAGGTTGGCCGAATATTCTCGGGGAGAGTATTGGTAGGATTTCGTCTGTTGATAAAACTTATTGATGCTTCTGCATGGGTAGCAAGTTTTCTCACATTCTATTAATAATACTCTGACTTGTTCTATATGGATGACGCGGTCCTCTGTTTCAACATGACATTACAACAAGTCAAGTTTGCTCTTTATGTTCAATATCTTAGGTACTGGGTGATGACACCTTTCGGATTGTGCTGTGACTACTTGTGAACTGTAATTAATTCACCATACCAACTAGCTCTCCTGAATCTGCATTCGTCTCCCCTGATCGTAGCTACGTCACTGGAATAGTTTTATTCTCCGAACTTGTTCGCGGCACTTGAAATTCACCCACTTCCCTTCACATGGGTCCATGTATTTCTAATAGAAAGTAAGCACAGGACATCCACCGAGTCTGACAAACCTCCACAGTTGACCTTCCATTACGGGTCCAAGGCTGACCTTGGCAGTAACTTATCCCGAGTTCCAGGGTAAATCTGACGCCCATTGAGAAACAATTAACCCATAATTCTGGGGTTGGAACGATGCACGGCTCCTCCCGTCAAGGGCGAGTCCCAGGAACCGGATCCTATCTGACATGAAGGTCGATAATTATCTCGCTAAACAGTAGTATCGACAGACTCCATGTTATGCAACAAGGCTGATTGAGGCATTGTCAGAGTATGGAGTTATTGGATCAAACCCGTATGTTAGAATTCAGAAATCTATATAAATCATGACTTGTCCCGATTCAATATAGTTCTATCTTCAGTAAGCTTCGATCACTCCTGTACTTTCATTACATTCAATCTTTACAACACATCTCTTAGCTTTCACTCTTTGACAATGAAATCCACTACCGCTCTCTTGGCAATCGCCGCCTTAACCAAAGCCTCCCCCGTTTCAAAGAGACAGGAGCCTTGGGACAACAAGGAGACTCTCTGCAAAGGCTGGAACTTGAGAACACCAGAAGGTGTCGAAAAGCTCTGGGAGGATTCTGCTGCGGGTGTCCAGCTTGACTTATTCATCAAGGCACAGTGGGGTATGTCTCTCTACAACTGACACAACTCGGCCAGTACTAACTTGTCACAACAGAGCACGAGAACAACTGGGTCAAGAATGTCGAGGACCAAGTTATGAAGGGCACCTCTGGCAAGTCCGGTGCGGCTGGTTGTGCTGTTCTCGGCAGTGAATGCAATCCTATGAATGGCATGAGCTGCGAGGAGCAGTTCGACAAGCACGGCCAAGATGGCGGTGTCATCGGCAAGAACTCATACTGGATCTTCCAGGCCGTCAAGGGCATGCATGCCAAGTTCAACGAACTCAACCGCCAACTCACCGAGGAGACTCTCATCAGCGGCTTGAAGATTGATCAGATGGTTAGCGACTTCCAGGGTAACCAGGATGATCCTAGCAATGTCTTTGCCTGGTTGGCTGCTGCGTCTACTATGGGTAATGCTATCGGTGGACTTGTTCCCGGAGCTGTACGTTTCTCACTTCTACTTCTGCTTTTATCAAGATGAAGGAACTAACTCGTTGGATAGGGTAACGGCATCGCTGCTGGTTTTGGATTGCTCGGTGGTATCTTCTCCGGTCTCGCTGGAGAGGTTGGCCCCGATGAGATTGACACAGGCAGTATCGCATCTGCCTTGGCTGATGTGTTTGAATCAGCCAGCAACAAGCTCGAGGACATCCTCCGTATTGCTACGGGCGGTGGTACAAGCCCAGAAGAGTACAGCTCGCTCCCAGCCCCCAAGTGGGACACTTATGAGAGCAGCATTGCAAAGTTCTTCAATGGCGGTTGGTTCCTCATCGACGACGACGCGGAGGCTGTGCGACTTGCTATTTCGTCTATCAGCAACAACATCAAGTCAAAGGTGGCCAACAATGTCATGAAGGCAGCCAATCTGAGACTCGTCGCCGACAGGCGTGATAATGTCAAGACCCGAGAGGAGTGTGGCTACGGCCCTGGCCGTCAGTGGATGGCCCTCAGGGATGGAGAGGAATACTGCTTCTACATCATGCGATATAACTCCAACAGCGTTAATGTTGAGAATGTCGGCGATGACATTTACGAGAAGATGGCCTCTTATGGTCTCGGTAACCGCGAGCAGTACTACCGCGCCATTCTCGACTGTGCCCTCAGCGATGCTGAGGATGTTGATGTGAACAACATGGGATGGGGTGAGATTCCGACTTGCTACTTCAACCTTCCTGCTATTTTTGTCAACGAGCCGCCCGAGCATGGTTGCTCCATCTCTATGGCTGGCTGCCAGCGCCCCTCTCTCTCAGATATTGAGTGAGGGGATGATTACGACTTTGGGTGTGTTTTTGACTTAATCTTCTTGATCTGTGGCGGTGGTAGTAGGACAGATAGTCTTGTGATTTAGTTAGTATCTCATATCTTACTAGATAGAATATAATTATAGTTTTGCTTACTAAAAACTGTTGTTTTTGTAAACTCCATCAACCTTGATATCAAGAATAACAGACTAGAAGGTCTTTCAGGTTTAACCTTGACTAGTAGTGCCTCGACCAAAATGAGTAGCTACCAGAATTGGTCCGAAGACTCGTCGTGACATCCCCCGTGGTGCAACCGTCTCAATCAGATGGCGGCGAGGAAGAGAACCTTGGTGTCACACCCCCTTTCCTCGAACAAAAGGATACGTACAAGTGGTGAGATATGAGCGTCGTATGTCATTTGCTGTGCTCCTTTGACTAACAGTCCCGATACTTCCGAGTTCCTGATCTCCGGATCCGGAGATAATCGCGCAAACCTATTCATGACATCTTCCACCTGAATTGATGCGATTGAATCAATTTGCATTGACCTCTTAGATCACTTCTCGCATGGGTCTGACTATGTATGACCATTTACTATATATATGCGCCATCTATGGGCCCTCTCTATTGACACGATAACTCGATAATCTATATTACAACGCACGATCTATTTCTCAACTGCCTCATCTGGAACCGTGGGGTTTTAATGAGCTTCCCCAAGTCATCCAAGATGCATCTTTCTAATCAGGAGACAAGAAGTCATAGGTCAGATGCTTTCGCTCACAATGATACGAGGAAATGCGGGCACGTATCGGAGCATCGGCGGGGTTTCCCCGTGGGGTCTTTGCGGCCCCGAAGTAGCTTTGGGGTCCCCCAGAGCTGAACCAAACACCCCAAAGTGGTGAGACTTTCCAGATCCTGGAGCTGTATAATAACCCTGCTTGGTGTACGGACTCGCAGTACTTTCAATGTCTCTAAAGCTACTTATCTAACCATTGGTTACTACTCACCTTACATATCACTGCCTCTAACCAGTCAGAGACATTATAGACTCAGTCCCTCAATCATTCCAAGTCATGTCAACAGTTGAACCAATCATCATCAACGAGCACCAGCCCTTGGTCCAAGATGACGATGACTGGGACTCAGTCTTCCACGTAGAGTGGGAGACCGATGCAAACTTCTTTACAGGTCTTGAGCTGAGGCCTCGAACACCACTGTGCAAAGCAACCGCCGATCACCAAGTAACGCTCGCCCGTGCTGCAGCCCTCATCATTCGAGCATCACTAAACAACATTCCTCTGGATGACCCGGACTTTGACCCTTCCAAACTAGTCGGCTACCGCAAGCAGTTGTATCGATGGATGCAAGGCTACAACTCTTCCGAAGCAAGCAAATTGGTCTTGGGTCATGTGTCCATGACTGTCATGATTGAGATCCTCTCTTCCCTCATACACATGGGCATCGAAGGGGAGCTTCTTGCAAAACTCGGTCCTAATCTTGGTGGTATTCTTCAAGGCAGCATTGATCCGATGCCATTGCTGTTAGAAGGTAACAGAATCAACAGGATGCAAGATGGAATGAAACTGGCTCAAAATATGAGAGCTCATCTTCGCGCATACTTGTCGTCTTACGCAACAAAGAAGCCTGTTTTGAATATCCTTGAAGTCGGAGCCACTACGAGTAGTACCACAGAGACTATCATTTCAGCCCTTTCACGACAGGACAATATAACTTTCACACTTGCCGACAAGTCACTTTCAGTGCTGGAGCAAGTGATTTCGAACGTTGACAAGAGAGATTTTATCAAGGTCAAGAAGCTGGATGTCAATCAGGACCCTCTGAAACAAGGATACAGACCTGCCTTCTGCGATGTGGTCTTGGTTAATAATGTTCTTCATACTTCAAACTCCATCAAAGAGACACTAGCCAATCTGCGAAGGCTTCTTGTCCCCGGTGGTGTTTTGGCTCTTGTTGGATTGTCTGATGTATCGCCAGCTTACAGCCTCATCTTTGGCATGAACGAGTGCATGTGGTCAGGTATGTATTAACCTTTTCCAACCATCATGATATACTAAGACTCGCTTAGATGAACGATGTGAGCAGCTACCATACCCTGCGCCAGGCGAATGGACCAAGCTCCTTCAAGACAATGGCTTCAGCGGACTTGAACCGGCAACGAGGACCTTTGACCACATTGGACAATCAAGCTATTGCGTGATATCAACTGCCGTTGTCTCGACCCAAAATATAATGGTCCATATTATTTCAGGGAAACTGTTCAGCTTCGCAGAGCAATTGGCGTCACTCCTAGCACACAATGGCACAGCGTCCACTATCGCCCACTCGTTACCAGATGACATCTCCCCAAGATTCATATATGTTGTTCTTGATGATGGATATCATTCCATAGCGCAGTACCAGCCGCTATCAAGCGCCAAGAATGTTCTATGGGTTAGCATGAAAGCAGAGGGTGCAGATGCAGCTTCACAACGCGACATGAGCGTCGTGGCTCGTTTTGCGCGCGGCGCTCGCAAGGTCAACGATACGCTGAAACTCGTGACACTCGATGTGAATCAAAACTACCCTGAATATTCAGAAGTTCTCAAAGTGGTGACCCGTATCATCCGGGTGTCATTCCAAGAGGAACGAGGTACCCGTACTGAGTTTGAGTACGTATACCGAAACGGCAGAGTTCTTGTCCCCCGTGTCAAGGGCTCAAGCGTGACCAATAAGGTCGGTTAAGCGAGGAGTCTATTTTAGAGTCTTGTATTACTAGCGGAAGTAATTGTTTTCTGTTGCTGTGCTTTGGTCGGGATATTCAACGCCGGTGTTTAGCATTGTTGGCTGGTGTAGGTTCAAATGGGACAGTTTGAAGTGATTTACATTTCTCGTGCGTTAGAAATGCCCATATTGGACTGAGGTCATCGTTAAGAAGAATCGACAGCTCAAGTTTGTCGGTTTTATCATGCATGATGGTATTGTAAATGTCAGAGCAATACGGGCAGCATTGTAATTGAGTCATATGGTGAGAGTCATGCGTTACCTTACAACTGATCTCCGAAAGAACAGACGGGCCAGCTTAATTTAAGCTCGGTAGCTTCGCTCACATATAAACTCAACTATGAAAGTTTCATGAACAAAATAAACGAGACATGTGGTCACTCGGCTACATAGAGATGTTAACCTTGCATAACACAGTCAACAAATGCTTCTGCCCGAGAAGTATATTTTTTCCACACCAAAAAAAATAACACAGTTTCTTTCTAGCATTTGTACCTCAATGCTTATAAATGCTAACACAATTACCAATACGCTTTATCTTCCAAACTACAGGTGGCTTGCTGCACTATAAACATTCAGTTAAAGTATCAGGTTCTGCTACCCATCCATAAACTCCCTTCCTTCTCCCATGATATTCTTGTCGTTATTCTTTCTCGATATATCTCCTTCCAAAATCTTTCCGACTCGTTACAATAGAACTCTTCAACATGTCATCTTCCAAAACTACAACTCCAGCCTCGCAAGAGTACTATAATTCATATAGAAATATTAGGAGTCAAAAAGAAAAAACCGCCATCCTTCGCACTTGCTCCTACCATCGACTCAAGTATTATTTTCCGACGACACAGAAGAATTCTTGCATTCTACCCGGCTCACCACCTAGGTTTCTCTTCAAGACCCATACTGGAATTGGGGACTTGAACATCTTCCCCTTGGAGATCATATCCGAGATCATCTTGAGCTTCGATATCATCTCTTTTCAAGTCTTTCTGAGAGTCAACCGCCGTGCTCATAGCTTGGCCACTATACTCCCGCAATACCATAAGGTATTGAACTATGGATTCGAAGGCGTCAATGCTGCTGTGCGCGTGGGCTTTGGTGAGAAAATTACGTTCAATGGCCTTTTCGAGGCGTTGATCACTCCCAACTGTGCAATATGCGGTGCGTTTGGTGGGTTTCTCTTTCTGTTGACCTGTACGCGGTGCTGCTACAATTGCCTTGAAAAGTCACCGGAGCTAGCTGTGGTGAGCGGGGATTATATGGATTATGCGTATCCAAGATTGCTCATCTTAAGCAAAAGTGATACTGAATATCAGTACGAGCCAGCGAGTAATGCATTCGAATCCACAAGTGTGCGCTCAATACAGATCCAGGACTATATGCATCCATGGGGAAGGACGAAGAACTCTTCTGGTGTCCTGGCAAGTGATTTGCACCGGGTCTATAGTTCCCTCGGTGAGATAGATGAGAAGGAATTCCATCATCTAACTAAAGGGTGGATGCACTACCGCCTGGCGTCATGTACGATATATCCCTGGCTCAATCTGCGGACCGGCAAAGTTGACCATGGCGTGAGCTGCAAGGGATGCCATAACGCGCATCTGGAAGTTAGTCTCAACGCTTTCCTCGCGCTGACGAACTGGCCTTTTCTTCCCAAGGGTACCGAAGAACAGGACCGGTCGTTTTCAGAACATGGCTTCCAAATCCACTTCGAGTCGTGCCAGCACGCACAGAGACTTTGGGAAGATAGCGAAAACGGTACCAAGGTTATCAAGGACCGTGATTTCATCCAAAGAGGCGGCCGCTGGGTTATTAAAAAGCATAGGCAAGCATACGAGCGCCGCCACATAATGAAGATACAAAACGTGTATTGATGCCAAGATGATTATTGACAAGTCTGTTGGACATGTTTCATTGCTTGGCCTATTCGAATGACTTTCCTTATCAGACGAGATTGAAGATAAAGAGTTAAGGAAAGCCATTCGATGTGCAGGGAATCGGATCCCCCGCAGCAGATGATGGACTAACCAGATGAGTCAAGTCATTCGAGGTATTGGGGTCCAAAATAGCAAGGTTTAAGCCTGGCTGGAGTCCTCTATTGGTCTGTCGCATACTCCGTAGATGAGAGTGAGATGCTAGGGTTGAAACGTTGCTGTTGAGATGATGATGGCAACTGATGACGATGTGGCAGATGGATTGAGGTGTTTATGTTTGAGATATAACATGTCAATCGTTCCCACAAACTCAACAGACCCATCCGCTTCAACCTTGGCTCTTATACAACATCCTATCATCAATCATGTCTGTCACCAAACAAGCAGAGCACCTCGCCAACACGGCCCAATCTGAAGAAGCCCCAGCACCAGCTTACGAAGCCCATCCTCCAGCAGGTCCCTCTTCAGCCTCAACTCAACCCCAAGTCAGCTCATCCGCCGCTTCCCCCAAGCTTCCCACAGCAGAGAACCCCTTCAATTTCCCTTCTGACTCTGATTCCGCTCTACCCACATATTCAGAAGCATCAACAAGCCAGGAACCGCCCATCGCCATTCCACAGCAAAGCCCAACTCAAACATCCCCATTTCTCAAAGCCTACGCCCCAGCTCTTCTCAGCCATGGCATCACCCACCAAGCATGGACTTCGTTTCTCGACACGATATCAGCCTTCATGACAGCCAAAGTGGGCGATCGCGCAATTAATCACGCGGGCGATGTTGCCAAGAAGATCGGCCAACATCCAGCAAACTATGTCAAAAACGTTGAAACCTCAGTCAAAGACGTTGGAAGCACCATTTCAAGACGCGCAAAGAACAAAAACTATTTCGGCGCAGTCACCGCAGTAATTGGCGGCGCCATCACCATTCCTCTAGGCGCTGTCCTCGGCGCAGTAGGAACAGTTTGCAGTTTTCCCATCCATACTATCGCGATGGTGTTGAGTCGACCCAAGACTCCAGCTGAGAGGGCTGTTGCGTATGTGGCTGTCGCAAACCACAAATGGCTCAATAAGAGAGGATTACACGCAACTTTGGTCAATACTGATCAGCTTTCAGAGGTTGTGGGTGTTTCTGTCAAGGCTTTGCTTGAGGCTTCAGTGGAGGGAAAGAATGAAGGGTCTTTGGATCCTTTGAGTGCTTTGAGTCAACATATTGCTCCTTTGGAGATTGAGGGACCTGGTGTTGTTGATATTGGGGCTGAGACATGGTGGTTGGTTTTGGTCAAGGCTGAGACAACAACATTGTGAGGTAGTTTTTTATTATTATTATTACTATTGCTCTGATATATTGATCCATAATATTGCTTTGAATCAAGTCTTTCTCATGTTCATTTTTTCATATCTTATCTTTTTAGTCACTAAAGTTAAGGTTATGATCATCTACCTACCCCGCATGTGTGTACCTATTGTAAACACGGTTCAACAGACAAGACCTCGTGAACAGACTCAAAGCGTCAGCCGATATCGTTCACGAGACACAAACAATCAACACGCGCGACTTTCAGTACAGTAACATAACTCTTCTCGATCTTCACTCTACTACCCAATCATTCCACCCTCATCTCGGCATACACTATCCTCGACCCCATCAGCACTCACCGCCATGGCCCCAAGCGGTCAAGCTATTTCGAGCTACCTCTTCAGCCTCTTCAACCTCGTCGGCAAAGTCGCCGTCATAACAGGCGGCAGCTCTGGGATAGGTCGTGAAATGGCCATTGCTCTAGGTCGCTCAGGCTGTCGTATTGTTCTCGTGGCCCGACGGCCAAAACCTCTCCAAGATACTATCGACCACCTCGCCGATCTTCACGTCACGGCCGAAGCTATTGTCGCAGATCTCTCAGAACAAGGTTCTGTGCGAGATCTAATTCACGCTATAGTATCTAATGTCGGAACACCTGATATCCTCATCAATGCTGCAGGTATCAACTACAGACCTCACATGAACGACATCTCTCAAGGAGCCTGGGATGAGACTATCTCCGTGAACCTCACCGCGCCATTCATCCTCGGTCAAGCCTTTGGACCAAAGATGGCTGAACAAGGATGGGGCCGAATCATCAACATTATCAGTCAACAAGCCCATCGCGCCTATGGCAACAGCGGCGCCTACGGAGCATCCAAAGCCGGCCTTCTAGGCTTGACACGATCTCAGGCAGAGGCCTGGTCTAGACAGGGAGTTCTCTGCAATGCTGTTGCACCAGGTGTAGTTGACACACCAATGACGCGCGCAACATTTAGCGATCCTGCAAAGGCTGAGGCTCATGCTAAACGTACCATGATTGGGAGGAATGGTATACCAAAAGACTTTGCGGGTATTGCTATCTACTTGGCGAGTGATGCGAGCGCTGCTGTGACAGGACAGACTCTTTTCGTAGATGGAGGTTATTCAGCTACATGAAGGGAGGTGAAGTTTTGATGGGTAGTCAAGGTTTATGATACCACGGTTATGGCAGTCAGGTTATAGATGGATGCCGCGTTTTCCTCACTCACACTGATAACAACTCGGCGCAATAGAATAGACAACACAATCACAATCACCACTTCATTATAATTTATCCTACTGACATCCTCTCATCGCTAAGCCTCGCCAACCCACGCTTGCCTCCTACCCTTGTCCTGCTTCTTATGCAACCACCGAATAATAAAAGCATTCGCAATCAAAGCAACCGCCAAAGCAATCATAGTCGAATATCCCTTTGGGTAACTCGGCGCCTCAACCTGCTGCCAGATAACCAACGGCAGCCAAGCCTGAAACACATACGCCATCTGATTCATCGCACCCGTAACAAGAGCTCTCTCCTCGTTATCATCACTGCAAATCTCATGCGCCCAAGCAAACGTCAACCCACTAATACCGCCGCCGAAACCACAGAGCATGAAACACGCCCAGATGAATGACGTTGGGACTTTCCAAGCTGTGAGGCCGCCGTAGGCGATGATCTTGACAAGACCCGAGAAGACAATCGCTGGCCAGCGCGCACCGCGGAAAAGACTGTCTGATGTCCACGCGTAGATGAGTGTTGTGATGACGCTGATGACTTCGACGATGGTAGGGTAGAGATTGACGTCTTGGATCGAGTAGCCTTGGTCTTTCAACCAGAGAGGAAACGCAGGTTGCGATGTACCGCCGTTGCCGTTGTTGAAGAGGATGTAGAGCATGACAAGCGAATAAATACGCCAGCTCGAAAATATCTTCTTAAACTTGGCCTTTGTATACGGCGACCTCTGCGCTCGACCCTCAAGTTCCATCCGCCTCTTAGCAAGGGCAATATCCTCAGGTGTAAAGTACCATGCTTTAGTAATCTCAGGCAAATCCGGCAGGAAGAAGAACCCCGAGATGGCGATGGGCAGGGACACGATTGTGTTGGTTATAAACAACCACTGCCATCCGTGATATCCGTGTACGCCATCGAGGTTGTGCGATCCAGCCATGAGATAACCCGAGACCATAGACCCTACATTTCCCATGGCGTGGAACAGACAGGATCGTTTGGCGAGTTCGTCTTTGCGGTACCAGGAGCCGACGATGTACTGCATACCAGGGTAAAAGGTGCTTTCGGCAAGGCCAATGAAGAAGCGGAGGACATAAAGTTGAGTGGCGTTTGTGCATTGTGTAAGTAGGATGGTGAGGACGGACCAGGTAACCTGATGGGTGTTAGTAGGAGGACATGGGAGGGATGGTGTGGACGTACTTCGCAGGCGGGAATCCAGATACTCGGTCGGATACGGGTTAACAGCATGTTACTGAGTAGTTAGTAATTATCTGATGATAAAGCAATGGGGCAACAAACCTGGGGATCTCGCCAATGACATATCCAACAGTCCAACAGGTCTGCATATAGTTCAACTCATTCCCCCAAAGACCCATATCCTCCTTCATACCTGACACAAAGGCATTGTTGATATTGACCTATTCCATTAGTACCATTCAATACCGAGCAACTCAAGGCGCGTTTCTTACCTGATCAAGATACTTGATAAAATACCCCAGCGACGCCAATGTCATAAGAGCAGCATCAAGCTTAAACAGAAACTTGCGCTCCTCAGGGGACTTGTCAAACGTATCCCAGATATACGACTTCCAACTCCTCTTGGGCTTCTCTTGCAAAACACCAACGACTGTGTTATCCGAGTCAGACACGGCCGCGTGATCCTGCGCGCTTTGGACCTTTTCGGTCGACACCTCTTTGCTGACGTCTGCCATTCTGGAATAGCTCAGATAGTAAAAGCCACAAGTGAAGAGCAACAGGATCAGTTCAATGTAGTGAAAGGGGTTTCTTTTAAGCTTATTTGGACCTCTATTGTTACAACGTCGGCTATTCATGGTTACACCGTCTGTCGCTCAACCCCGCTACTCGCCTTCAAGATTTACTGTTTCGAGGAGAAGCGTCGCGCAAGGCCCGGTATACTAAGGCTGCGTGGCGAGCAAGCAGGATGAAACGTGGGATAACATGGTAGGAGATCCAATAGGAGTATAAGTTTATCACAGCTCATCCTGCATGCAAATGGCGTCAATAAGGCTTTGCCGTCTCCGACTCGCGATCAGCGTCGATATCCGACTACAGGAGTCATGTATCCGAATTTGTAAAGATTGAGCTGAGCTGTTATTGGTCTGGTCTCACTGACGTGACTGACTCCTGGTATGCGGTGCTCGAGGTTCGAGGATAAGGTTGCAGAGGCAGACCAAGTCTAGGCCAGAGTTAATCGCTCATGTAGTGTCTCTGTAAGATTTATGCAGAGCTATTATCAAGACATTAAAGCAATTGTTAGAGATTTTTTGTTAATTGTTGGCTGGTGGATTGTTGTTTTGAAGCTCGCTGACGTGACTGGCGTCTTGTATGTTGTGCTTAGTCGTGCAGGGGTCTAACCACTTGCTGCGAGATCTGAGATTTGACAGAGAAGTCTGCAGCCGGATCTGACTAGCCTACTATATATCTTGGTAGGTACTAAGTTCTCAGGCTAAAAGTTTTATATACAGTTCATCTGTAGCCAAGGGACTGACTGCTAAATCAAGTCATGTTTAGAGGCGGTTTCTTGGACAGAGGGTAGGATAGTATTGCTTGAATAGCCAAGAATAGTTATTGTTAGGTTAATGCTAGTCTGTAGTAATTCTATTCCTTCTCCCTGGGCTCTAATACATGGCTAAGTGGTAAGAGCTATTAAGTTCTACTGCATATTTATCGACTCGTGATCACGTTAAAAGCACTATTAAGCTCCCATGTCATCAACCAAACCATATATAACCCCGACAGTATGTACAAAGGCCTAAATTGAATTAGAATACCTGTTCTAGCTAACAAGAATGAAGGGAGTAATTGTTTTAATTTTCGCTATTGGGAAATCTTTTCGCTGCTTCCCATTTCTCAAGTAGTCTTATAAGTGATACATATTCTCATAATTATTTAAAGGACCTCAGGCGACATGACAAGTAAAATCAAGGGCTTTACCAATAAATAAACTATAAAAACTACATGACCCAGCTGCTGCTATTGGTTAAAGATATCGCAATAAAAAAAAAATCAGCAAAAACATATAACACCGGGGATTCGCTGGTTGTCACCGACCTAAGTATTAATCCGGCGCTTTGAAGCTTAACTATGGGAGAGCAGACGGGGAATCTTGTCCCCCAAACGAACTCACCCGAGGTTTCTCCGTCAGCCCCGCCGCATCTAGCTCCGAATCACGTGGGAGCCGGCCGACGTCGGCGGAAGGTCGGGGGTCCACAGAAACGGTCCATGACGGTGCGGGAAAGGTGGGCACCGTCGCCTTCCGTTCCGGTCTACCGTTCCCTGGACGCCGTATTGCATACCCCGGAAAGCCCGCACCCCTCACCTCACCCTCACCTCACCCTCTCCGCCCCCTTCCCGGCTCAGAGTCTCGACATACTCCCCTCCATCATGCAGACTTAAGCGCCGTCTGCCCAGCCGGGCAAAAAGATAAACAGAGTCAAGGCGATTTAGAATTCTTTGTCCCTGCATCTGCCAAAACGGCGTATTGCCCCTTTTGCGCTAAATACGCTACGCCTAGAGGTTTCAGTCTGTATTACAATCAACACCGAGGGCGCATTAACAGGCCTTTTTTGTGCCCGGAATGTGAACGACAGGGCAGAACCTATCAAATTGTTGGAGGCGATCACAGCTGGATCTGCCATTTGAGAAAGTCTCACGGTGGAGATTGGAACGTCTACGGAGCTGTGATCACCGGTAGTGATAGTCCAAAGGCCCACTCCCTTGGTAAGAGAAAGCTAGTTGATGAGGATGAGGATGTGACGCAAAAGCGAGTAAAAACATCAGAACCAGAACTAGAAGTAGAACTAGATTTGAATACGGACTGGACAGCTCAATGCGTAGGGGAGCATGGCGAAGAGGAATTTTGGGTCACGAGATATGATGGAGATTATGACGAGGTTATTGCGTTGAGAGATGTTGATTGATAGAGGGCCTATAATTAATTACTAATTACAAAGAAAAAACACGTACTTTAATTGTCAACTTAATGCCTTGGAAAACTGTGTTGGCCCTCCTAGCTTGCGAAGAGCACTCGAACCTATGCCAACGACGCCGGATGAAACCTACGCTTGGATTCTAGAACACACACCGCACGAGTATAAACATCATACGATACAAATCTCGCAATTCTTAGCCTTCTTGCAGAGATCACTGCGACTCCACGAAGTTATCGATGCTACCGCGATTGAGGTGGACTGCAGTGTTCGACTCAAAGTAGAGAACAGACGCCAAATCCAAGAGAGATTTTGAGATTGCCCCGGTTTGGTGGCTGTCATGCCCAAAGATTTGGGTAAGCAGACGATAATAGAGCTTTAAATGGCATACTTGTCCGTTAAGGAATATTTGGTATTAAATCGATTAGAGCAGAGTATTGCCGAATACTTTAAGGCAATAGTTGCTAAGGTATTTATCGCAGAATTATGCATTGCGCACTTAGTAACATTAGACCAAAATCCGTCAGACTAGGGAACTAGCAAATCAGTTTATCAGTTTGGTTGGTAGTGGAGAGTAGTGACGGTACAGTTCGCAGACTCGCCATCGAGTTCTTTTCGCTCAACGGCTATTATAAAACTTGCTTTCGGCTATTGAGCCCTGGTTACGGTAGCATGTTAGACATGTCTCCAACAGAGGTCGCACCAGCTTTTATATTTTGCATCATTGGGAGGTGTGTTATCTACTCTGTTCAATCCCTACTAGACAAAGTGGCTGATGTCGATGCCCAAGGCGGAGAGTATGGCACTGCACTGCAAGCTGCGTCAGCCGAAAGACACGAGAAGATCATGTAGATGCTGCTTGACCAAGATGCCAATATCGGCACTAAAGATGGAGAGTATGGCAATACTCTGCAAGCTATCTCGCCTAAAGGTCGCCACGATAATACTTAGAAAGTGATCCGGCTCTACAAACATTGGGGGGATAATGAAGTTGCCTCGACTTAGACCCTCCTTGTTTGATCGAGTTTACTGATAAACCTCTAGCTCTTAGGCTGTCGAAGCTATGATCTATACTTGTCATTCACACCGAATAATTACGTCGATATTGTCATCTCCAACTTGACTCTACTTCAGCCGACTATACAGGAGAATCCTTGGAATACACTAGCCTCCAAACAGAACTCTGTCTCTGACGGAGACATGAATCTATAGCTTACATCGAGTCCCTAGGTCTTCAAGCCCTTTATTTGCATGCAGAAAAGAATCCACTCATACTTGTCGGCTTTGTGAGGTTGGGGACCGACTGTGGAGGTAGATCTCTCTCATGATCTCCGGGTATAGCAGAAAACGACACGACTCAACCTAGCTGGCTATATCTTCTAAGAAAGAAGATCATACAAACTTATAGTTTAACTACTAGGTCGGTACCGGCCAAGCCTATATGCTTTAGGCAAGTAAAGATGCCACGCGCGAAGGCTTGTGTAAGTTCCAAATCCATTTAGGTGCGGCGGAAGGTATGGGAGTAGTAGTTCATATGCAGTCACGCTATCAAAGAACTCCTTCCCTAATCTACTTGCGATTTCCTGGCGGTTGAACCTTCTAGAGGAACGCCATTAGATGAAAGTCACGGTAGACCTGTGTGTTGTGTCGAATATCTCATGCTGGGTTGGCTGGTTGGTGTTGGACATCCCCGGTCCCATTACAGGATAGTGCTGATAAGGCTATACCCCGTTACGGCGCAGGGGATTATTGCAAAGACTCGACGAAACACCGAACTTGCATCCTGGGGTAAGCATTAAGACAAGAGAGTATGTGAAATGGGGTTCTTTAATAGATACCGTCTGAACAATGAGGTACACTCCACGTCTTTAAGCTATCTCGTGCCTAAACTTTGCTAAGCTATGACAATCTTGAATTGCAAGTCTCGCTACGCGCCGTTTCACTAGCTGCCGATGGAGCGGCGATATATTCCCGCTGTCTCGCTTTGACATCCACTAGACCTTATCTGCCCTGGTCTAGATCGTCGGAGCAGAGTTCTTGAGCAAGTAGGTCGGTCCCAAACTCTGTTTCTATTATGAAGGGGAATGCGGGGACGTCCGGGCACATGTCGGAGCGGCTCGTCCCGCTCTATTCGCTGTGCTAACGCAAGCTGGCTCGTAGCCAAGGAGTTTATGTATGTACGGCTTTTGGATTAGATTCGAGGTTAAATTCAGGTTCTGGTTTAGGCTCACCATCTCCGGCTGGTGAGGTTTAGCCGACAGCAATTGAGGGTGAGTTTGTGATGCGTGTCTAATAAGTTGCATTCAAACAACGGGCAAGATGCTAGGATCTAGAAGAACCTCCGATGCATGATTTAAAAGACCTTATTCATCTCCAGGCTATCGCTGTCTCTGCGCTTAAGAGATCTATGAGATTGCTAGGGGAGTCTACCGCCCTTAATGAATGGTCGAAAACGTCAGCTCGGTTGTCACGGATGGCCATGCACAAAGGCGCGTAGACACCATCCTTCTCGCTTACTGACTCAATGTTATTACACTGATGGCAATTTCTATATCGGGAGCTTTCTTAGGGTCAGCACCGAGAGTCAAGAGAACCTGTAGGCATGTGGCCCAGTATGAGGTAGACCAGAGCATGCGAAGCCTGAGGATTCCTCGGTTCAATAATGGCCAGAGCTCTTCCTTGCTACTATAGATAAACACAACTGCAGCATCAGAGTCGCACCTCCGGTGATGCAACAGATGGACCAGGCTGCAGGGATTATCGACTTCAAAACATGTCATCTCCAAGGTGCCAAGGAAAACACCTGAAAATAGCGTTTTCGAATAGTGTGTGAAGAGCAGGGCAGTGATGACTACGAGGTCGGCCAGCGAGTCTGAGGGATATATGCGGCTAGAGCTACAAGAGACCGATGATTCAGTTGTGTGGCGGATGGCTCGCCGAGGGCAGCTCTCAATGATTAGCGAGTGAGCTATATATATAGTTTCTCGGTCTGCCAGCGGGGGGAAGGGATGAGCTCTAATAGGACATCAGAAATGGTACCCCTGAGGGGTTGTCATCGATGTTTATCAAGAATGGACTTAGATTAGCAGTGTTGTTCACCACCAGCGCGTGCAGCATGTTCCTGAGCCCTTGATCCGGAACAGATTCATCAGTGTATTTGTTATCCTATCAGCGTTCCTGCTTCTCATCACCGTCTTCCGCTGTCCGTTTTCTCATCTCATTGGAAGAAGGCCACCTCTGCACTGCCTCTCGCGCCGCTGGCTGCCCTGCTTTTCCAGGTCGTCGCGCTAGACCACTATTGACTTCGCGAGTGTGGGATGTCAAAGGTATGGTGCTAATGCCATTGCTTGTTCCATTCGTGACCACAGCACCAAAACGACTACTGTATCGATCTTTAGAAACCTGTCGCGCTGTTTCGTCGGACAGGGATCCTATCCACTGCGCTGACCCGTTTGTTGACGATGCTTTCTTGACATCAAAGAGGTCTGCAAGAGTCGTGATCACTACCTGATCGCTGTCACCGTCAGCAACCATCTCTCCGACGGTATAGACCTTTTGATTCGCAACCTGCTCGGATGCATTTTTGCACAGCTCCAAACATTGCTTCGACGTTCGTAAATCTCCCTCTAATTGTTGATATCCGATGTCATTCTTGGGTATGCCACTTGTCGCCATGGACTCCAAGCGTTCCTGAAGCCGACCGATGGTCTGGGTAATATTGTCTCTACTCTCATTTAAGGCTCTGCGCATAAGCAATTGCGCCTCGAATGGAGCCTGGCTGCCAGCAACAGATGCCGAGACCGGTTGATCCTTCAGGAATTCTTCCTGGTCTGCCAGAGACCCGATGTAAGAGCTAGCATCCTGACAAATTCGGAGGCATTGCTCCGTCACTGCCCTCTCATCCTCTAGGTCAACGCTTCTATCCGAAGCACTGGTGCTTTTGCTTCCTTGGATAATAAGATCCATTTTCTCATCAAGACGTTGTAGATTAATGTTGAGGTTGTAAACTGTATCTTGAATCATTTCGTTGTACTCCTCAAGCACCTTTTTAGAGAGTTTAGACGTTTGCCTATAGTAGCAGCAAAGACAGAGGTTAGCACTTAGGTTTCAAGCTGACCAGGCTAAAGGGACTAACATAGTGATAGTGCCTAGCCCTACGGAGATCGTCGCTTTATACCCTGCCAATCTGTCCATGAACTCGTTGATATCGCCCTTCATAAACTCCATCTTGGTCCAGTCTTTAAAACCCATCTTAGATGTCCCACCAAATGCTTGCATGGAGGTTTCGAATTCGCGACATAAGATATTGCATCGGCTAACAGGGCCTTCCAGAAGAGCTCGTGCCGATGCTTCCGAGGCAACAGCTCGCTCTAGTGCTTCCAGAATGTTGTCTAGATCCTCAAGCACATGGTATAGCCTAGCCAGGGTCTTGTCGCGGCCTTTGTAACGAGTAACGGTGTTTTTAAGTGATTTGATTGACTGAATCGCAAGGGGGACGATCGCCAGTCCAACACCGGCGATGCTTCCTGGATCCATTGTAGTAGCCGTAGCAAGCCACCCTTCGATCGAAGCGAAGGTTGAGGTACAAAGGATTTTTCAGTGCAGTACGAGGTTAAGACGTCGCGGTCAATTGCGAGGGAGCATCTGGGTAAAATACCTCATCCTCACCCAATGCGACAGTAGTGATTGGCTCGTGTTAGCGCTCGGGCAAAGGTCGGTTATCGCTCGAGGACTCCATCTTGCCCCTTGTCCACCGACATCTGATGATCTCTAATGCTCTGGAAGGGCTGGATTATGTCACTGGACCAGACACCCCTGCTGTGTGCCTGTTTGACGGTGTTAAAATGAACCAAGCAGAACCGGGCTTGAAGCACACGCGCGCGGAAGCGCCCATTAGATGTCATGGCTAAGTTAATGAGGTTTCTGCAGTGGATGCGCCATATCACTATTGCCTAGCTCAGCGGCTCCTTCTTTACTTCCACTGGCTGGTTGTAGAGGTTGTTGCTCGACTCTGGCGTTAGCGGCCCAGTCGGTGCTATTTGGCAATTTGAGCTTCCAACAGATACGCTGCTAGATGAGGTTGAGCGTGAGGGTTGTTCTGAGGTCTGATAGATGCACACATTCCTTGTCTGAAGGCAACTGGTGCTGTGTTGTCAAATTCGGTCAGCCACCACTGGAAAGACTTCTTGACTACGGCGAATGCTCATACAAAACTGGTCTATCTTAATACACTCTGGATCGTGGCTTTCAAAAAAAGCCAAGAATGAATAGAATGCATCCAGGTCTATGAAGCGCCAATGCTCCATACGGAGGAATGGAATTTCTGTCTATCAGGGTTCCAACCTTCTGCTAAAGAGAATCCGCGTCAACTAGATAGTATTGTGATTTTGGTTGGGCAAGTTCTTAACAGAATCCAATCGTTGAAGGAATGCAAATCATACCACAAATCAATAAGAAGGCCAACCCGACTAGATACACAAACTTGTTGTACTCTGCCTCTATGAAAGCTTGGCCTTCGTACTTCACGATACGGAGGAATTGGCTGGCGGGCTAAGTGGCCGCCAGAAGTAGCCGCGATGGCTTCTCAAGGGTTCTAATAAATTGAGGCGGGCCAGAGAGACCACGGGTCTCATTCGTCAAGTGTAACTTCTATGAAGTCAAACCAGAAGACAACAGCAAGAGGGGTGAAGTGCCTAGTTGTAGTGGAGTTGAAAAATTAAATATTAAGCTGAAGCAGATCCTCTATGGCGCCTAACAGGATGGATCAATAGCCAAATAAGCCTGCAGCTACAATTAAGTTTCTCAGATGAAAAGATTCGTTGCTCTTTCATAGCCACAGATACTCCATCTACACGGGCCGCCAAAAGACTAGCAGACTTGCCTTACCTTGTTATGAACAAACCCACCTTCGGCTCTACCTTCTGCCCCCATTTCACCGGTCCTCTCACCAGAACAACAGTCGGAGAACATGGTGCTTGATAGTGAAAGAGTTAAGGACTACGATGACACTGTGACCTATCTCAACAGCTTTGATGCCGACCTGTACCCTGACCTATAAAGTGTCCTCACTCGAGACTGGATGATACATGAGCCAGCTGGAGGCATCATGCTTTGGATCGCCGAGGTGTATCGACGCTCTCGAGGTGTCGAATTAGGAACCTTTGGACCGCGTATCCTATCTAGTGCTATTGAAGAGCAGTCCGCGAATTGGCAAAGAATAACTCGTCAGTATCTAAGCAGAGTCATCCTTGCCGTCCGTAAGTTCATACTTGGAGCCCTCGAAGGGGCCTGCACTGAGCTACGGGTCCGGGACGAACTCACATCTGATATAATGAGAGAGCTGCTCGATAGATACCGTGCAGGTGTGGGCCACTCCATGTACCTGGTGAATGTCGAGGGGCTGAAGAAGCCCTACACGCTTAACCACTACTTCAACAACAACCTGCAAAGAGCGCGAGGCAATAGAATATGTCACGCCTTGAAGGGGAAGGTATGGACGGAGAAGGGCAGCCCCTGGCTTGTTGTTGCTGTCGACGATGTCTCGTTGATCGAGAGCAACAGAAGCAATGCAGATCACACCGCAGAGGACATTCATGACATCTTCCAAGCTTACTACAAGGTCGCGCGCAAACGCTTCGTCGATAACATCTACCATCAAGCTATAGATCATGGCTTGTTTTCGGGCCCACCAAACCCGTTGGGTATTTTTTGCAAGCAGTGGGTGTTACAATTGGAAGCCAATAAGCTGCGCGCAATTGCTGGCGAGTCTCGCGCAACGAGAGAAAGGTGCAGCGGCTTAGAAAAGACATTGGAAGACTTAGAAGAGGCGATGAAGATCTTGGGTTAATCCTACTGCTTTTCATACACTGGAAGATATATTGAATCATACTTGAAACAAGAATCTAGGTAGGACACAATAACATTCTCTTGCCATTATGTTTCTTACGGCATACAAACGAAGCAAGGTCATTACTGAACACAAATTCTATTTCTCCATCCTCTACATTGTGTTACTCTTCCTTAGCCACATATACTGCACCTGCGTGGGCCGCCACGAGACTAGCTCACTTTATTTTCGTTGCTATCAATGAACCCCAACGGCTGTGGCTTCACCTGTATCACTGAGACAACCACCGACTCACAAGATCTTGCGCAAGGTTCGAATGATAAAGAGCACGGTTGTACTCACGAGAACGAATTATCACCAAATGAGACCCATCCGAGCTCAGAAAATCATGCGTAACGTACAGAAGACGAAGTGCTTCTTCCTGTCCAGGGGATTCGAACATGAGCCGATTCCCATCACTGTCTGAAAACCGTCGATCGTTAAGAATAAGCCTGTTCGCGCCTAGTTTCAAGCGATTCTCTGTGAAGCGCAAATGGGCAGGTACTCCTTCATCCTCAAGAAAAATAAGCACCTCTTGGTGTTTTTCAAAAGTAACCAAATATTCTATAGTCGTGGCGAATGGATGTTTGTCATTGAGTGAGGGCCTAGCATGATCTACATGTCCTCCACTAGATGCGACACTCATTCGACGCCCCTCACTACATAGGTCTCCCTGACTAGCATAAGCACATGAAACTCTCGGATCACCAGGTTGTTCCGTGTCGGCATCTGTCATGTCAACATCCTGCGTGACTTTAACATCTAAGTATTCTCTTGTGTCCAACTGACTCAACATATTCATGCTGAGCCGTATAGGGAACAATATCGTGCGCCAATAAATGCTTCACACACGTTCTGAACGTTCAAAAAGTACCGGCCGAAGAATTATCGTCTCAAACTACGGTGCCTTTCCGAGACACAAGACATGTGATAATACTCTACTGGGTAGTGCAAGAATTAAGCGACGTGAACGAGACAGGCTGATTACGATCGAGGATTACGACACCGTTCAAATCTTCTGGAAAAAAGATGTTATTAACTAAAGCCACATCTAATAGGTGCCTCAACACCGTGTTGGTGGAATTCTGAGCCATTAAAATCATACTTACACTTGTCTTAACTTGTAGTCGTTGGCGGCTTGATGATAGATGATAATGCAGGAGGGATAAACGCTGGACCAGACACGGGTCGACACGTCGGTTATGTAGCCGCGTTCTGTCACGTGATCATACACGTGCTTTTGGCTTGATGGACTGCTTCCCAGTTCATATCGGCCGCCGCACGAGAAAGGTGCTATAGAATTCTACAGATTTCCGATTAGATCCTTCTGTGTTTTTTGGGCATATCGCATATATCAATGTCTCGATGCTCTGATATGCTGCTCAACTTAGGAAGGTGAGAGAGATGCGTGTAAAATAATGCTATCTCAAACACCTACAATATTGGTATCATTGGCGATTTCGGGTACTCGGGTATGAAGGACAGATCTACTTACATGATCTATGCCACCATTTTATGACTTCTTCACGAATGTTCGTATCTTGCTGGCAATCTGCCGCGACCCCGCACCTTTACTGTCGACCAGGCTGTGGCCAACCCAACCAACAGATCTTCACATATGCACGTATCTACAATGTGATGGGAGGCCCACCAAATAACCAGATTTGGTTATCTAGGCTGGCCAGAGGTGACGGGCTCAGCCGATCAGGCTGCCGTCGATTCCTACGTCTCTGCTGCCTAATCTTATCCTTCTCCTATCCCAATATACTCGAGTCCGTCATAAATAGTATAACTGCGTTCTACAGACACAGTCCCAAACCATAATGCCACCACATGGCGAAAAGCCAGTCAAGGACTTGCTGCCTTGTCCAGACGCGACAGAGGCCATCCGTCAGTTGGTATCTTTACTGAACCAGTACTGTTCTGATGGTAGTTTCGATATCCTGAAGGGAGTTGTTGGGGAGAACGAAGAGCTTAAGAGAGACAATGCGAAGCTCCAAACCGCATACGATACGAACATCCAAGCGCTGTCCCGACATCAAGCTGAGTCCAAAAGACAAGAGGATGATTTTAGGAAGCAACTGAGCTCCCAGAGAGCACAGAATGAGGTGACCCTTAAAGCAAAGCAAGCGGCCGAGGATAGCATCAAGAAACACAAAACTGAATTGGCGGCACTACAAGACAAGCTCGAGGGCCAGTCGTCATCTGCCAAACAGTTGATGAATGAGATCAAGAAAAACGAGTCCACGATCAACTCTCTCGAGGCTTTCAAAACGTCACAGCAGGAAAAGATGACGAAAGCCGAAAAGGAACTGGCAACACTGAGAAGTGCGCAAGAATCTATGCAATCACGCATAGACGACCTGACCAAAAACTTGAAGGAGGCGCACGGAAGACTGATGACGTTTCATTCCATCATGGTCAAACTTGATAACTTTGAAGCCAGAAGAGCTGAAGTGTACGTCGGAGCTGGAGTAATACTCTGATCAATCACTAATATTCTTGAGTAGTGGAGATGCTTTGGACAGTATACTCAACAATGGCCTCAGCTTTGTGGAATCATCCATAGGCGTTGCTTTGGACGATGCATGCTTGACCGACATGGCAATATGGGCAAGAGTTCGGAATCACGCTTCGATCCAGCGTACCGTCCCGCTGCCTGCTTCTAACTCTCCGACCGCCAAGCAAATGAGGGTTGCCGCCGGTCTTCGAATATACAGCATGGCCCTCGCCGACAATGTCTTCAGATCAACTTATCTTACCCAGAACAACGACCTTGATGATGTTCTACGGGACTTGGAGACAGAGGACCCGCTGCATGAGGCTTTCGCACGCGCAGTTCTATTAAAGATACAGCCAGCAAGACAAGTTCGAACTAGGGAAGTTCGCGCCAAGATGGTTGTTGACCAAGTATCAGACGCCATCGCCGACCTGGTCCCCAATTCGCGGCGAGAAGCCTTCGAGGCAGACCTGCGTCAGGTTTCAATGGAGGCATGCAATGCCTGGTCAGTTGTTCAGCAGCTACTGGAACCGGTTCGTCCAGTTTTCTCCTCGCATATGTCTGAGGATTGGGTGGCATTCCCGTCATCGACAGCCCAACGCAATAACAAAACTGGGCCATCCAGCGATGCTCGGGAGCCTTTAGTGACACAGACAGAGAAGCCGGATCAGCAAGGTCAATCGCCTACAACTGAATCTCAGTCGATGGAAACGGACGACATTATACAAGTCGTCTGGCCGGCATTTTCTGTCCCATCTTCCCAACAAGAGGACGACGTCGGTAACCAAGTTCCAGAACTGGTCCATAGAGGATACGTGATCACACGGTCGCAAATCAAGGAAGCAGAAAACTAGATGTCTCGTAGGAACGCGAGAAAGAACGCAAGGCAGAACAGTGCATCCAGCTCTGCACAGAAGAAGAGGCGAGATTCGGCAGTTTTTTTATCCAAGGGTTTCTCGACCGGTGTTGGTACCGAAAAGGGCCATTAAAGTAGTTCAAGACTGCTGCACACCTGGGAATGATGTTATACACTTTCAGTGCAGTCGGTGGCGGTATGCCTTCTGGTTTCCCACGCATGTTTCCTTTCAACAGATTGTTTAGTGTGGCCCTTTATTGTTTGTTTAGTAGCACAACCATGCATAGCAGCTGCCCTCAATCATTTAGTTACGATCTTGAAAAGAGCAGAACCAGAAAAAGCTGGAAGAAATAGGGAACAGTGATTTGCCTCCAGTATAGCCGATACTGCAGTATGGCTATTCTCGTAATGCCACTTACAATATATGAGCTCGGTAGGCTAGAATTGTTAGCGAAGGAGACAATACAGTGCCTTAAAACTTGGCGCTACTCACCAGCCACGGTCACGTGTACGACCAGACTCACTAATGCAACATCTATACCTCGCCGGTTAATATCGAGGCAACTTCGTTTGTTCTCAAGTGTCTGTCGAGCCGGACCGCTTTTTAGATTCGATTTTAGCGCCTTTATTGAGCAGCATCTGTATGATCTTCTCGTTGCCTTTATCATTTGCAAGATACAGAGCATTATAATTAAATAGTCCTAGAGTATTAATATCGGCGCCTTTATTAAACAGCATCTATATTATCTTCTCATAGCCTTTATATATTATAAGATATAGAGTATTTCTATAACCTCTGCTGTAATTATTATAAATATTTCTAGTATACTAATTATTATAAGGCAGATATTTTATATTAATATTAATACCTCTATTAAGTAGTATTTATATTACCTTCTTATTACCTTTATATATTATAGTAAATAGAATATTATAATAATATTAATATTATGCATTAGTATTAGCCCCTTTATTAAATAGCATTCATATAATCTTCTCGTTAACTTTTTTTTGTTATAAGAAGTAGATTATTATAAGGAAATAGG